>ML835189.1:73563-91922 GCA_009831015.1 Picea engelmannii | reverse complement strand
AATGAGGGAAAAACATCCTCAATATATATCAATCCATGACCTTTCAATTACAAAATAGGTCATTAAAACAGTCGACAAGGCTGACTACAAAATTTACACTGTTTTTACATTAAATTCTAGACAAATGACATAAAATGAGCAAAAGGTGGGACGTCAAGCCCTTCTGAGGGAGACGTTGGCCCATTTTTGGGCATATTCAACATCCAGAAGTGAGACGTTAGCCCTTCTAGGGCTCCTCCAAGCTGTCACACGTGCCAATAACCTCAACACATTGCCACACACTCAAGATAACATCTAGCTCTCCTAGGTGACATCCTGTCCATCAAGGGGCAAACGTTCCATCTGAAGTGGGTGATCCCCCCTAGGTCGGGCTCAGCCAAAGTGTCCTAGGTGGAACGTCCTTCTTTCTTCATGTGCAAAGGCTCATCATAAAATTTTCTTGTCTCTGCCATCCCAACAACCATCTTATGGGCTCTTCAGCCCCATGGAGGTCCGAGCTAATCATATCCCCATGTGTACCGGTCCACTGGTACCTGTCCATCGGGTATGGTCCTGCACATCAAAAACTTCACCCTCCATGGGGTTATTAACCCTTGGGATCATAGCAATGTCAATCATATCTCATCATTAAATTTATCAAATACATGCATAAAACCCCTAGCAATAATCTAATAGCTCAAAGACATTACACTAACCTACTATACAAAGTTGAAGAAAGAAACATAATGACCTATTGGGCCAGTATCCATAAGAAGAAGAAAGTTTCCGAAGAATATTATTCAAGCCATGTACATGAAATGATATGGTCTAAGGAAGTCCAGTCATAATGAAGACCAGGGGTAGGTATTGTCCATGGGTGCCTTTGTAGGAGGCGAGCTGTACCTGTCATTGATGCAGTTTTTTCCAAGCCCCTTATTTCCTTTATTCTTTCCTTATTTATTACCTTTTCTTTCTTTTTTACTTCAAGGTCTGACCAAAGGACATTGCCTTGGCATGGCGACCAGAGATGACAGTGTTACTATTGTAGGAAAATCTCCCTGCGAACAGGTAGATTGCCTCAAAGAGCTAGACCCTAAACTCTAAGACAGAAAGTGCTTAATGTGGACACTGACTTCCTTTCAAATCTATACAAACTAATGCATGAGGAGGAAGGATAACATAAGTACCTCTTTATTGACGTTTGTCCCTGCACACTCCAAGTTGAGCTCCAATATTTCGCTCCTCGATGAGCTCTGTAGACAAACAAAGTACGACCACTTCCTACTCTATTGATATTAGCTTGAAAACAGATCTATCTATCAACGATAGTTTCATGTAATATCAAACACAAACTAGAAAGAAACATGCCAAGCATGTCATATTAATGAGAACAACGACAATAGTACTTACAATTGTAGATGCGAATGCGACAGCTTCGTCAAGTCCCCTTTGTCTAACCCTCACTCAAAAGATCCACGACCTGGATGATAAAAGCTTCAATTATCACTCTCCTTTAGTTCACTGTGTGTTTCCTATGAGATCATAGGTTTCATGCTAGCAATTCCTCTCCCCTTTCACCATCATAGAGCCTGTTTATATAGGTTAAGAGAGGCTTAACCTCTTGAGGTATCTTTAGGGTAGGTTGAGGAATTCCCTCCTTAGATCAAGGATCTTCTGATTGAACTAATAATTCGAATGCAACTTCCTTCCAAACTTGAAATATCCTCCCCTTATTCTCCTCAATGGGCCAACCACTGCCCAGATTAGACAACGCTCCCTTAAAAGGGGTGTCAGGGTGCTATAGCGCTCCCTAGGAGGCTCAAGGGGAGCGCCAACGCTCTAAGGATGGGTAACACTCCTTCAGAGGGGTAGTTTGGTGTTATAATTCTCCCCAGTATCTTGTGGGGGAGCTCCAGTGCTCCTAAGGATTCCATAGGGGAGCGCTCTCCCTCAAAACCCTATTTCAAGAGCTCCTTTCAGATGGCAAAAGATTCTTGACTTTAGTAGATCATTCTCCTTCCTCCAATTCAAATGTCTGAGGTATTATAAGTGTCTCCTTGGTGTCGTCATCATGGAAATATGATTTTTTTGATGTTTGCGACACTTGTGAACACATGTGACACTTGTGAGGAACATGCGACACTTACGACAGTTGAGAGAACATGCGACACTTATCAAATTGAGCAATATTGAGGTGTAACAGATTGCCCCCCAAAGTATGAAGTTAGAAGATGAGAACTGATAAATAAAATGATTTATAGACGTTCAAGCAAGGGTATAGACTCAAAGAACCTGACAGAAGATGCACACAAACATCCAACAAATATCATGACATATTTCAAAGCCCAAGGCAGGCATACCTATGCTTGGGCGATCAAGACTTGCAAGATATGGCCGCCATAAAATACACTGCGGATCCATAATAGTATTGATGAAAAGGGGTATATCCACTGAATATATAATGTGGATCCATACTCTGATGACCTGAACTAATCGTAGCCATGAAGAATACACAGTGGATCTACGAGATGACAAGACATAGCCACGACCAATACAAAGTGGATCTATGTAACAATGTATGCATCATTTGTCTGAGAGAAACTCCTTCACAACCTGGGCCAAGTATATATCAAAGTGATCACTCAACCCAGGGTCTTCTTACCGATCCCAATGTGGTACGAATCTAACCATGTGAATAGATGTCCTGATGTCGAACATGGTAGAAACCACTTGATTACTGGTCAATGGTGTGAACTGTTAACAAGTGCGAGGGAGATCACCATTAATGTCAATGATTCCCAAGGTACCCTAGTACATTCCAACGAATGTGAATGGATGAGCTGGAGTCAAACATCTGTGGAATCATATGATCAGAGGTCAATTATGTAAACCTACCGTCAAATGTGATTAGGCCTTCCATTGAGGCATGCAGGTCCCAAAGTACTAACTGGTTTCTAAGCCTAATTCCCGGATAATGTGCTGAGGTCGACAGGAATAGGCTTGTTGAAGGAGGGCCTTGATGTATCCCCCATCAACGACATGAAACGAACATAGAGATGTAATTGGTGGATCAAAAGGACATGGATTGACACGGGTTTTGAGGCAAGATATTTGGGATGGATGACTCTCGAGGCGGATACTTCCCTTGAACACTGAGGCACAACAGCAAAAACATGACATGGACCAAAACTTGATGATGCAGTGGATGCTATGACTTACGTCAGGTGACCCAAAGGAGTGAAAGAAACTCAAAGGATTGGATCAGTGCAGAGGTTTAGTGGGTTATAATGTGTGCATATGACAAAGTGCCGTGTTCAAGGGAGACTCTAAGAATTACTTGATAATGTTCTCAAGAGACTGCTCGACTTGCTTCTTTCAATTTTTCCCCCATCCAGATAGAGGAACACCTCTTTTTGATTTAATGAGCTTGAGGAGGATAACACATGCTCGATATAACTCACCTTTGGTAAGTTCCTCTTCCTTTGTTTAACGAACCGGGAGAAGTAAGGGTTCGGTCCCGTATGGGCCTGTCAATGTGTGTTTTAGCGAGTCCAAAGACAAAAAACTCGAAGGTTTTTCAGGATTATAGAGTTTGGAAAAACACTTAAAAGATAACTCTCTCAGTTCCTTTTTCATACAGTAGTCTAACGAGATCGAAAAAGAGATAAACTATCGCTCGAAAGACGCCCTTTCGAACCTTTTAACGAGTGTGAAAGGAAGCAAGGTCACTCGACAATATTTTCATATTTAGAGAGTCTGAAAATGGATAAAGATGACTCCAGGGGGGTTCCTTTTTCATGTATCCATGCGGGTCCGAAAAAGAGATAAAAGTTTACCCGACGCGTTCTCATGTTTTCGAGCTTGAGAACGAACCAAGACTATGCTCATGAGTGCGACAAGGTAAACAAATGATCGGAATTGTTCAAAAACCTATGATGTCAAAAATGAAATCCAGTGGTTTAGCGAAGCCATTATATTGTTAGAGAAACCCATAAATGACTATACCTTATAAAAAATGGAAATTTATAAATAGTAATACAATTAAAATTCCATTTACCATTTCATTTTGCATAAGGAGTTGTAGCAGTGGAGATTCTCATTTTAGAGGTGGATCTTGTTTCGCTTGATACCGGAGCTATGGTTGACCGTTTTCCTCGCCGTTTGGACCAGGTAGATCTTCATCTCTCCTTATTTCAATTACATGGTTTAATATTCATTTTCATAGCAGCATTTAATTCATAAAATGAAGCCTTAAGTTGCCCCAAAAAGATCAAATCGGCCTCTATTAAAAATGATGGAAAAATGGATTCTTTTTGCAAAAATGTTTTAGAAGGTGATGTCCAAGATGCCAATGCCTCAATACCTAAGTAGATGGTTCATTTTTGTCAAAGAACCCATGAGAAATCCTCACATATTCCTACGCATCCATAAGGGAAATCGTTTTCATTTAAAAACATGTTATCGTTGTGTGATGGACATTGAATGGCTAAGAGAGGGCGTGATGATTATAAAAGAGGGCATGGTATATTTAAAGAATGTGGGCATTAGATTCCATGTTTTTAAATCGCTTTTAAGAAATTGCCGAAATTGTCAAAATATTGAAATAATGAAATTCTTTACTTTTTGTTTTGTAGGTGATTTCGGCGACCATAATCAAGTGGAAAGAACGAGAACATGAGATTGATGACTTGGATACCTTGCGGAGTCCTCGCATGCGATCCGCATTGAGAGCTTGTGGCTTACTAAAATTCTTCAAATTGCAAAAAATGAAGAGGAAGATTTTGTTGCTTGAGCATATGATCGGCTTATGGGATGTTGCGGAGCAAGGATTCCGGATTGGCACACAACTTCTAACCATCGAGTTAGAAGACGTGTATTTCTTGACTGGCCTATCAAAAAGAGGGGTTCCCATATATTTTTCCGGGCAGAGGGCACTACCTGAGAAAGTGGGCGTGTATCTGGCATGTCACTGCGTCCCAGGAGCAAGACTGGTAGCAGGTAGAATCCCTATCAAGGATATCCGAGAGATACCCCTCTGGTCCATTTTATTTGCCATCACAAGCGTGACAAGAAGTACTAGCGCACATCTGGCATCAAGATCGCATGTGGCTTATGGTGTACAGTGTTTGGAACCAACACTGTTCAATTGGAGTGCAGGGTTCCTTCGAAATGTGAAGGAACATGTTTCGCAGTGCAAGATGGGACATAAATAGTTCGGTTATGGCTCTTTTATGGTCTCATTTTTCTTAGAGCGCATCCCCTAGATGCAGCCTCAGATTTCACTGGCGGTGCGACCAGTGGACGAACCACGGATGGAGAGGTGGACTAGTCTGTTTCCAAGGCTAGTAGAGGAGTCAGAGTTCCGTTTCACTGGCAATTTCTTTGCTTGGCTAAGACGTCATTATCTCTAGATAGAAGACTTCCCGTATGCTGAGGTATATTTCTGCGGGAGCATGGATTTGATTCTACCCACGGGGGAAGACTGGGATGTGTCAGGTAAGAGACTGAGCAACACCTTGTCTAGTTTTTGTTTTTTAAGTTTTTAATGTATATATATATATTTTTGGGTATATAGAAGAGTTTTTAAAAGATGTATTGTTTTCAACATGCAGACAAGGGGGCAGTGCACCCGACCGATATACCGATACCAGGACATCATGGGGGTGCTCTGGTTGTAGTAGATCTGGGAGTACCTATGATAGGTCTCCGGGAGGTTGAAAGAAACCTCCAAGGCCTCACGATGGGCATTCCTCCTCTACGGAGGGGAGAAGTGCCTTTACATCTGCATAGGCACACTGTGGGAGTGCCAGAGAATGTCAATTCTCTATTGAGACATGTAGTGTGCGCAGTGATATGTTACTCGCAGCACAATGTAGTGCAGGGAGATTAGAGTCTCTCTGGTGATCATATTTTGTATGCCTTGTCGGGCGATGTTGTATGGGTGTAAAGACCCAACATTTTGCTCTTCTACATACTTTTTGATGTAATGAAAACATTTTAGTCATGCCATATATATATATATATATATATATATATATATATATATATACAGTTCCGAGTTTTTACAGTGCCAAATGATTTGTACATGATGATGTCTGTGATGTGTTTTAATTTACATGTGATGTACAATTTTGCTTTCCTTAAATCTTATATATGGGCGAGATACCGATCCATGATGTAATTAGCTAACGAATCCGAAACACTATTGAGTTCTCTTGGAATGTGTCTATATTCAATATAATCGAACATTCGTTCAAGACGATGAACTTGTAGGTAGAGACGTAGCAGGATAGGATTGCAGATAACGTAGATATGGTTGAGTTGATAGACCACGAGTTGGGAGTCTAAGTAAACAATGATACCATAGATACCTAGGGAGGAGGCTTGGGTCAATAGTCTGATGACAGTGTGATATTCTTCCATGTTATTGGTTGCTGGTCCTAAGCAAATACCTCCTGAACTCACCACCTCGTCAAATTGGTAAATAACCCATGCTGCCGAAGCAATGTTCCGGGTATGTCGACTAGCGCCATCCACAAACCCGAAAAAGATAGAAAAGGAAGACATCATCTGTGCATGAAAACACAAGCACAGTCATGAGTGGCAAAGGTAAAGACTCGAGCACGCGAAAGAAATAGACACACCAAACTAAAATAAAATAATGTACAAAGTACGCATGCTGGGTAATCTAAGCATAGTACTTTTTAAGGTAAAGCCCGTTCCGGGGCTCTCCTAGGGAAATTCCATCATAATATACTAATTCGTAGGCGCTTCTGTGTAGAACACGTTTCACGATGTAAGGGCCATGCCACAGAGGTTCTAACTTGCATGTCCCCAATTTGTCATGAGCTTGGTCATAGACGAGGACTAAGTCTCCTTCTGCAAAAGTCCGAGGATGGACGGATTTGTCGTATTGATTTTTAATTCGTTTCTAATGTGCCTCGTTAACGAGAGCAGCATCACGATGTGTTTTTTCTAGCTTGGATAGATACAAGAAACGTTCTTCTTCGACATAAGTATGGGGTAGGAGTTCTACTTTAAGTTTGAGAGATGGAATCTCACACTCGATTGGTAGAACGGCTTCGATGCCATACACCAACTGGAAAGGAGTAAATCCAGTTGCGGTTTTCACGGAAGTGCGATAAGCCCAGAGAGCGGAGAAAAGTTGTAGATGCCACGATGTCTTTTTTTCCCCTACCATGCGTTGAATCATGGTTTTTAGGACTTTGTTGATGGCCTCAACTTGTCCGTTGGCTTGAGGATAGTAAGGGGATGAGTTTTCATGGAGAAAACCCAATTTGACATGTAGTTCGCTCATCATCTGGTTCTTAAAGTGTGCACCGTGATCAATGACAATGGCATGTGGTACACCAAAATGAGTTATGTTATGGTTGAAACGAAACAGAGTTGTGGTACAACCATCATTCAGAAAGGTAGGCATAGCCTCAGCCCATTTGGTAAAGTAGTCGATGGCGACGATTATATAACCGTGCCCCCCAGCTGAGGTAGGCTTACATTGCATGAAATCGATGCCCCACTTGGCGAAGGTGCCGATGGCGATAATGGGGTGCAGTATAGTAGTGTGGGTGCATGCCTTCTTGTTAAAGACTTGGCAGGGTGGGCATTTTTTGACTGCCTCGATACAATCTTTGAAAATCGAGGGCCAAAAGTAGCTGACACGTAGGATTTTTTGGGCTGTGGCCATCCCAGAAAGGTGACTGCCACAGGCGCCAAGGTGACAATAGTTCAAAATGTGTTCAGCCTCCTCGTGAACTAGACATCGTCAAAGGATAGTGTCAATACCACGACGATACAAGGTGTTTCTGACGATGAGATAATGATGAGAATGGTGGCAAGTACGTCGACGCTCTTCGCGGGAAATGTTAGGCTGAAAATGTTGGGTTTGAAGGTAAAGGAGGATGTCTCCATACCAAGGATCAGAGGTGCTGATGAGGAAAAGAGATTCATCGGGGAGAGAATCTCTAGGTTTGATGTCTTCATCGGCACGAGGGAGAGCACAAATAAGCTCTGCAAACACCAGGGACTTTTTGGCTTTGGACTTCATAAATTCAAGATCGAATTCCTGAAGGATGACGATCCATTTAGAATATTTTCCCCCAAGTACTTGACGTGTGAAGACGTGGTACATGGGGTTGGAGTCCGCAATCACCGTGGTGGTGCATAATAAGATGTAATGGAGAAATCTCTAGACAACGATGACGGCGGCCAGAGCCAGTTTCTCTACTTGTGAATATCGGAGTTCGGGTCCAGATAGACTCTTGCTCAGATAATAGATCACATGTTCCTCACCGTTGGGGTCTTCCTGAACTAACACCATCGCAATAGTGGAAGTGGAAGCGACCAAGTAAAGGATGTAGTCCTTTGTATACTTCGGAGGGTGCAACAAAGGTGCGTGGGTCAAGGCGTGCTTGAGAGCATCAAATGACTGTTGAGCGATGTCATACCAGATGAAAGGGGTGTTCTTCTGCAGTAATCACATAAATCCTTTAGTTATCTCGGCGTAGTTGCAAATGAAACGGTGAAGGAAGTTTTCTTTGCCTTGCAAACTTTGGAGTTGGGTTAAATTGGTAAGTGGAGGTAAGGCTAGAATGACCTTAATCTTTAAGGTATCCACCCTAATCCCATATTTAGATACAATGAAACCGAGGAGTCGACCGGATTCGATAGCAAAAATACATTTATGTGGGTTCAAGCGGATACGGTAGAACCGACATCGAAGAAAAATAGCCCATAAGTGATCAATGTGATCGGATCAACTGGATGAGTGGGCAGGTAATTCGTCGAGGTAAGGCTCTACGATATGCTTGATATTGTGGAAATCGTACGACATGGCCCGCTGGAAAGTAGCACCAACATTTTTGAGGCCAAAAGGTAGCTTTCGATAGACGAAAGTTCCCCATGGGCAGATAAAGGCTGTCTTATGTTGATCAACAGGTAAGATCTCAATCTGGTTATACCCAGAGAAGCCATCCATGAAAGAGAAGATTACGCTCCCAGCGCAATTATTGATGATTTGGTCGATGAAGGGTGTAGGTTAGTTGTCCTTTGGACAAGCTTTTTTGAGATCTCGATAGTCAACATAAACACGGATGGTCCCTTGTTTTTTGGAAACTGGAACAAGGTTGGAGACCCATTCTATCAAAGGGACGGGGTAGATAAAGCTAGATTTTAGAAGTTTCTCAACTTATGCCTTTATGGCTGCGATTTTCTTGGGATGAACCAGGCGAAGCTTTTGTCGAACAGGTTTCGCGCCAGGGTAAGTCTGGATTTCGTGCACGATGATTGAAGGGTCGATGCCTGGCATTTCCTCGTAGCTCCATGCGAAGACATTGTGGAATTCTTTAAACAAAGCGGTGTAAGAGACCACTTCTTCAGGTGTGCAATTAGCACCAAGGTTAATGTTTTCCATGACACCTTCTTTGATTGAAATATCAATAACGATCGTAGTATATATTTTACCCATATTCCCCTCAGAGAGAGTATCTTGTGTGAGGATAGGATATTGCGGAGCATTGGTAACATCGGGAGGGAAGACAGAGTGTATGTCTTGGTGAATTTATTCCAAAGGTGGAAGAAAAGAGGATCAATGATGGTTATCATCCCAAGGTAGATCGTCAATACTAAGCATTTCCATAATAGATCCGTCAGAAGGAAAAATTTGGGAAATGTAATCGATGGAAGACGATAGGGAATCCAACCATGAAGGCACCGAGTAAGCATCAGGTGCCAATAAATGTGGGTTGTTCGGAGAGGGAGAGGTAGATTGAATAGCTACGTATGTGGCCTCGGCTGGGCTAAGTGGCATAGTGTCACCGAGCACATCGAATTCCAGAGGACTAGGTACAATCCAAGGATCAGATGATTCCAAGGATTAATAAGGCATAGTTGAGATCATATTGATGGTAGGAATATGATGCGCGGTAGGTGGAAGTGGTGTAGGGAAAGTACCCATGAGGCTAGAATCTTTTAATAAGCCAACACCAACGCTTTCATACGTAACTGGGTGGTCTCCCAAAAAGGGAATGTTGTTGGTGATAGGAGCGTGAGCGTCGGGTGTACAAAAATCGAGATGATCGATAGTGACAATTTTTCCTTGATGGGGGAATTGTACACATCGAAATATTGATGAGGCGATGAAAGTCATAGCATAGAACCAACTTCTTCCAAGTAGTAGGTTGTAATCGAAGGGGGCATCGACCACCTCGACATCAACGGTAACAGTTTTTCCGTCCAACTAAATGGCTAAGGATTGTAACAGTCCATGAGGATGAAAACCTCACCCATCAAAAGTGCGTAACATCGTAGGGGATTTGTTAAGGGTAGGTGATTTTAAGCCTTTCCAACAAGATAAAGACATGACACAAGTAGAGGCTCCCTCATCCAAGATAGTTCGGTGGATTTGTTGATTGTGAACAACAACATCGATTTGAAAAGCTAGTTGGTGGGAGAGTCGTGGTTGATGATCATCCAGATTAAATGTGAGGTTATTAGATGACTTAGGATCGAAAGCACCGATAGCAACTAAGAGCGTTCTACATTGACTGGGACAGTGTTGTAGAACTTCCAAAGTAGACATAGCACACGATGCTTGAGCCAAATCTTCAACAATGTTGTAGTTTTGGGCAGCCCGTGAACTAGGATTGAAGGTAGATTTTCAGATAGTGCTCTTAGGAGGGCGTAAGATGGATTCAAACAAAGGTTTCTCAATCTGAAGTGGCCCGGATGGAGGGCTAGCAGATGGAGGACTAACGGAAGACGCTAACGGGTCTAGTACGAAACCATTAGTAGTCTTCGACTTATCAGGTTTAACTGGTGTGTCATATGTCGCCATGCGAGTGGTTAGATTAATCTCATTAAACATGTAAATGTGGGCACTTGTCAAGGCCTCATCATGGGATTGGTTGGAAATTCCCCCTGCAGTGGGGGTTTGAGCAACCAAAGATTGCTGCTGTGGAAAAGGCTGAGTAAGCACAACGGGTTGTGAATTTCCCTTTAAAATCTTGGCCAATTCATCGCGATGTGGATAGTCTCGAGTGTAGTGATCCTCACCACAAATGAGACATGGGAATTTTGGTTTTCGTTGTGGTTGTTTTCCGGCAGCAGGGGTTTGAGGTTGATTTTTTGGTTGTTTGTTGTTGTTGTTTTTCTTTGGTTTATTTCTCGATTTCTTCTTGCCCCCGAGTTGTTGTGAAGGGGTTGATTGGACCGCGTTCACCTCAGAGACCTGAGTTTGGGGGGGGGGGTAGAAGAGGGTGCGGTTGGGATGAGAGCAGCCGTCGAAGTGGGCCGCTGAGTTGTTCCATTCGACTGGAAAGTAGATTGGGTTTTGACGGAGCCAATAACTCCATCCGCGTGCGAGGTAGACGATGGTTTGGATGGATCATTAGTGGCACGGGTAACATTTGGTATCAACTCGTACAGAGTACCAGACTACGAATAAACCAAGTCCAAGTACTGAGCCCGAGCAATAGCTTCTTCCTCGGTGACTACACCACCCATGGCAACATCACGAGCGATCTGGGGTGAACCATTCCACTAATAATTGGTCAGGAATGACCGCTTTGATTAGCCTTCGTCGTCGTCTCCATTCATGAATATGATCGGAGATGTGTACGGAGGTTGTCTGACAAAGGGAGTTCAATAGTTCAGTACCTGTCTCGTATCGAATGGGTAGTTGGAAGTGTGTGAGGAAATACATGGCGAGGGAGTTGAAATCGTGAAAAGAGGCACGTGGTAGTTCAATGTACCATTCTTCCGCAGAACCCGTAAGTGTTCGTTGGAAAAGACACAAACATATAGAATCGTCCATGAGGGAGTTGGATGAACACCACAAATGGAAGGTCATCACATGGTTGTTTGGGTCTTCTCCGAACTTTCTGTCGAATTTTGCGATATCAGAAGGAAGTTTAGCTGGGATAGCTGGCCAAACCGGAGAATGATGAATGGGGTCATTCATTAACCGAGACAAGTCTGTAAGGTCCAGGGTTGCTAGAAAAGGTAGTTGTCGGTTAACCTGTGGGTAATGCTGGTGTGGCATGGGGACACCAATAGGGCCATACACTGGGTTATGCAGATAATTGTAACTAGTGGACCCTCTTGTATGAGGTTGGTGTTGACCAGGGTACACAGGATTTGAGGTGTTTTGAGAATCATGTGCGAGCGGAGGATAACCGGATGGGTTTTGAGGATTATAAGTTGGATTTGGCATTTTTCCATGAGGGGGTTGTTGTGGAGTTTGAGAATTGTGTCCTGCCAAAAATTGTGGGTTTCCTGGAAAAGGGATACTCCACGGATTAGGTGTAGCAGACACATTTTGCCCATACAGTTGATGGTAGGCTCCGGATTGAGGCTGCCCCCCAGCATGAGGGTTCCCCCCAAATGGAAGTTGTACTCCGGTGGGAGGATGCCCCCCATCTTGAGGTAAAGTTCCTAGAATTTGAGAACCAGACGTAAATGACTGACCGGTACCACTGAATGGATTAAGACCACCAAGACCGGTCCCCCCGGGTTGTTGGATAGGTATCGAACTTCCCAGCATAACTTGGGTAGTAACGACAGTGGAAAAATTCAGTGCTCTGTACCCAAAAGGGAGTGATGATGTAGGTCTTGGTGTTACTGGTGTGCCAGTTGCAGCTTGGCTAACCACCGCATTACCGGCGGGAATAGTCGGGATATGAAGGACCATTGTGGAATGGGCCGTCTGGAGAGGAAAAGTAGACCTTGGGACAACGGACGATGTGTTCGGACCAACAGATGGTGTGACCGTAAAGACGGTAGTACCGGTAAAATGGTTTAGGGGTACGGTGTAGGTAATAGGCGCATCGACACCTATTCCTGCTCCATAAATATCCCGCACCATGCGCGGTGGACTTCGAACAATGTCTGCGGTCCAAAAGGGGTCGTCAGCCAAAGGATTTTGATGAGACCTAGTCGGAATGTCAGAAGGATTGACGATGATGAATTCACCAACTGAATTCAGTTGGAGAACACATCATTCATATCCCTCCGGAATGCAGAAAGCTTCCGGAGACTTTGAAACAATTCGAAAATTCTCTAAAGGAGTGGGAACTTCTTCTTGGGAAGTTGTAGTGTCTTGAACCTCACTCTGTTGAGGAGATTCCTTCATAGAATGAGGGGGTAAAGGGGTGTTTCCTTCCATATTTTCTGGAGAAAGTCCCTATAGCCTCCGCGAACGGTGTGGAGGGTCGATGTTGACGAAAAAGAGCTGGCGAAAAAGATCTATGGCCAACTACCAAAAATAAATAACATACGCTAATAGAATCTAAGAATCACAACCAAGGAAACATGGCCTTCTCTCGATGACCGTACTAGTTGGTGATGAAATCCAACGTCGCGTGATCAAGTCAAGAAGGGGTGGGGATATGGTGGAACAACTACAATGGTGACATGCTTAACAGACTTACGCCTTGGTGCAAGCTTCCACACAGTAATTGTGGATTTACCCTACAAGGAGCCTGAGTGAGTTTGACCAATGTTTGCTCCAGGTACAGTGAGACTTCCCTTCACTGTCACCTTGTGTAAGACCCTAAATATTATGGCCACTAAGGTTACCAATTCGTAGTCAGCGCCTGGGCGGGTATAGTCGACAGTCCGATCCGAACGTATGGGCAGGGTATCTAGCTCGAAATCAACTTGAAAGGATTCCACGCAGTAATTGTGGATTTACCTTTAAGCGATCCCCATATTACGATATGACCACTACAATCGGTCAAACCACGCAGGGATAATCCCCATATCTCTCCCGAATGCGACCTCGTGCGTAACCCCTATGTGAGGGGGATCCCAGGTAGACTTATACGACAATTGAATTTGACTCTCCCTAGCTCAGGATGCTAATGTTTGTTTTGGAAACTTTGGAGAGTTATGCTCACAGCCTAATCCAAAGTACTAATCCTAGTCTACTGTTGGTGGAGGATCCTAGAAAAGAAAATGTTCTAAATAGTTTTTAATTAGCGTTTATTTTATAGCTGTTCTTTACTCAAAAAGGGGTGCATGGAAGTGAAACGGATGGAATTGTGACTCAGTCCCAAAAAATGCATAAAATATGATAAGCATTCATTTCTTTTTGATGAACATCTATCTAAGGGAGAGAGAGAGAGTTCTTTTCACTAACAAGAACTAATAAGGAATGTCCTCAAACAAATTTTCTTCAACCGAATCCGATGTGATGCTAAAAATTCTGAAATACCTTCTAATATGCAAAATCAATCATGAAGATGTATCTTTATTGTTTGTATGTGAATAATGATTGATTCAAAACAATGCTCGTCTTGCTAATTATCTTTTTGGATCAATGAAAATCAGACCAACATAAGCAGGAATCATACAAACAATACACCCTCTCGTTGTGATCAAAACAAGAAGCGAAAGAAAAGAAACAAACCAAGAAAAATCAAGAACTTCACACCAAATGAAATGTCAAAGAACGGTGACATTAACTAAGACCAAATGAAAATATCCGTGGGCTTCTGATGTCCTTCACCAGAGTTTCTTGCTCAGTCAAAAAGGAGAGAAAGACAATGCATTCGTTTCAAACTCCAAACAACAGAAAAACTCAAAAACAATAGTGAAGAAGGCTACAAGATCTAAACAACAAGGTGTTTGTTCTTCAAAAAGGAAAGATGTCAAAGTTGAAAAGGAAGAAGCATTGACTCACAGGGAGACTCAGCAAGTAAAACCCAGAGGTAAAACCCCGAAAAGAACAATTCTGGAAAGTTTTTGGCCAAAAGAGGGCTGGCGCTCTGTTGTAAAGGGAAAGGAGCATTATAGAACTCTATGTAAGGCACCCAGGGAGCGCTGACGCTCTGTTAACACAGGCATAGGGGCACCTGGTTCAAAAAAGCTCCTAAAAGTGTCAAAAATCCAAAAATTATAGTCTTGTCTCGACAATCAAACTGAGTGTGATGGGGTAGGGAGTCAATCAGCTCATGAAATCAATCAAAAAGGGGCGAACTAGGTCTGAGAAAAATCAAGGTGTGAGACAAGGTCTATTGAAGAGAAATCAAAACAAAAAGGTTTCGATTTGAGGACTCCCCAGTATGGTCGCCAGTTTCTGTTGTAGGAAAATCTCCCTGCAGACAGGTAGATTGCCTCAAAGAGCTAGACCCTAAACTCTAAGACAGAAAGTGCTTAACGTTGACACTGACTTCCTTTCAAATCTATAAAAACTAATGCATGAGGAGGAAGGAGAAAATAAGTACCTCTTTATCGACGTTTGTCCCTGCACGCTCCGAGTTGAGCTCCAATATTTCGCTCCTCGATGAGCTCTGTAGACAAACAAAGTACGACCACTTCCTACTCTATTGATATTAGCTTGAAAACAGATCTATCTATCAACGATAAGTTCATGTAAGATCAGACAAAAACTAGAAAGAAACAGGCCAAGCGTTTCATATTAATGAGAACAACGACAACAATACTTACAATCGTAGATGCGAATGAGACAGCTTCGTCAAGTCCCCTTTGTTTAACCCTCGCTCGAAAGATCCAAGACCTGGATGATAGTAGCTTCACTGATCACTCTCCTTTAGTTCACTGTGTGTTTCCTATGAGATCATAGGTTTCATGATAGCAATTCCTCTCCCCTTTCACCATCATAGAGCCTGTTTATATAGGTTAAGAGAGGCTTAACCTCTTGAGGTATCTTTACGGTAGGTTGAGGAATTCCCTCCTTAGATCAGGGATATTCTGATTGAACTAAGAATTCGAATGCAACTGCCTTCCAAACTTGAAATATCCTCCCCTTATTCTCCTCAACGGGCCAACCACTGCCCAGATTAGACAACTCTCCCTTAAAAGGGACATCAAGGCGCTATAACACTCCCTAGGAGGCTCAAGGGGAGTGCCAACGCTCTGAGGATGGGTAACACTCCTTCAGAGGGGCAGTTTGGTGTTATAACGGTCCCCAGAATCTTGTGGGGGAGCGCCAATGCTCCTAAGGATGCCATAGGGGAGTGCTCTCCCTCAAAACCCTATTTCAAGAGCTCCTTTCAGATGGCAAAAGATTCTTGACTTCAGTAGATCATTCTCCTTCCTCCAATTCAAATTTCTGAGGTATTCTAAGTGTCTCCTTGGTGTCGTCATCATGGAAATATGCTTTGTTTGATGTTTGCGACACTTGTGAACACATGCGACACTTGCGAGGAACATGCGACACTTACGACAGTTGAGAGGAACATGCGACACTTATCAAATTGAGCAATATTGAGGTGTAACAGTTACCCACTAGTATTTTCGCAGAAATGATAAGGCTGGCTCGTGATGAGACCCCCTTTCCCTTGGCCATGCAACCAAAGGTCATTGCCTTGGTGTGGTAACCAGATGATGGCAATGTCATACTGCTAGATACCTATGAACATAATGGGCCGGCTCATGATGAGACCTCCCATCCTCTTGGTTAGGTCTTGTTTTATTATTTTTCTTCAGGTCCCTTTTGTTTCTTATCGAGAGGCCTTTTATTGCCTTCTCGGGGATCCCTAGGTGAAACATCTCTAGGTTTTATTTCCTATGGCTTTTATCTTTTACCAGCTGCTTTTACCCCCTGGGCCTTTAGCCCCTTCTTCCCACAGGAGAAAGTGTAACCCTCAAAGGTCATCCTAATGCCCAGACTAGGGGAATGGGATGGATGTATGGGAGATAAGATGTAAAGTGATAGTATGGTGGGAGTGGACGATGTCTCTTCAAATCCCCCCTGGTGGCTAACCAAAACCCATCAACGGACGCCTCCTCAAACCCCACCAAGGTGGTGGGACATGACGGTACAGGTAAGTATGAGTAGGTAGGCATTTTCCGTGTATTATACCATCTGCATTTCATGTTTGTTTCCCATAAGTAAGTTTGTATCCATGGGTTTTGGTTAGCCACCAGGGGGGATTTGAAGAGCCATCGTCCGCTCCCACCATACTATCACTTTACATCTTATCTCCCATACATCCATCCCATTTCCCTAGTCCGGGCATTAGGATGACCTTTGAGGGTTACACTTTGTCCTGTGGGAAGAAGGGGCTAAATTCCCAGGGGGTAAAAGCAGCTGGTAAAAGATAAAATCCATAGGAAATAAAACCTATAGATGCTTCACCCAGGGATCCACGAGAAGGCAATAAAAGGCCTCTCGATAAGAAACAAAAGGGACCCGAAGAAAAATAATAAAACAAGACCTAACCAAGAGGATGGGAGGTCTCATCACGAGCCGACCCATTATGTTCATAGGTATCTAGCAGTATGAAATTGCCATTATCTGGTTACCACGCTAGGGCAATGACCTTTGGTTGCATGGCCAAGGGAAAGGGGGTCTCATCACGAGCCAACCTTATCATTTCTGCGAAAATACTAGTGGGTAACACTGTCATCTCTGGTTTCCATGCCAAGGCAGTGTCCTCTAGTCTGACCTTGAAGTAAAAAAGAAAGAAAAGGTAATAAATAAGAAAATAATAAAGGCAATAAGGGTCTTGGAAAAAACTGCATCAATGACAGGTACAAATCGCCTCCTACAAAGGCACCCACGGACAATACCTACCCCTGGTCTTCATTATGACTGGACTTCCTTAGACCATATCATTTCATGTACATGGCTTGAATAATATTCTTTGGAAACTTTATTCTTCTTATGGATACTGGCCCAATAGGTCATTCTGTTTCTTTCTTCAACTTTGTATAGTAGGTTAGTGTAATGTCTTTGAGCTAATAGATGATTGCTAGGGGTTTTATTCATGTATTTGATAAATTTAATGATGAGATATGATTGAAATTGCTATGATCCCGAGGACTAATGAGCCCATGGAGGGTGAAGTTTTTGATGTGCATGACCATACCCGACGGACAGGTACCAGTGGACCGATACACATGGGGATATGATTAGCTTGGACCTCCATGGGGATGAATAGCCTGTCAGATGGTTGCTGGGATGGCAGAGACAGGACAACATTATGATGAGCCTTTGCACATGAAGAAAGAAGGACGTTCCACCCAGGACACTTTGGCTGAGCCTGACCTAGGGGGGATCACCCACTTTAGATGGAACATTTGCCCCTTGATGGACAAGACGTCACCTAGGAGAGCTGGACGTTATCTTGAGCATGTGGCAGTGTGTTGAGGTTATTGGCACATGTGGTAGCTTGGAGGAGCCCTAGAAGGGCTAACATCTCACTTCTAGATGCTGAATATGACCAAAAAGGGCCAACGTCTCCCTCATAAGGGCTTGACGTCCCACCTTTTGCTCATTTTATGTCATTTGTCTAGCATTTAATGTAAAAATAGTGTAAATTTTGTAGTCAGCCTTGTCGGCTGTTTTAATGACCTATTTTGTAATTGAAAGGTCATGGATTGATATATATTGAGGA
>ML835189.1:24505-61513 GCA_009831015.1 Picea engelmannii | reverse complement strand
CGACAAGATCCCAGTTCAAACTATATTGCCAGAACTTGACGAGGAAGGAAAAATCATATTGGAGCCTGAAGCCATCACTGACACAAGAATTCACCAACTGAGGAATAGATCCATTTCAAAGTATCTCATTAAATGGAGGAAACGACCAGCTGAAGATTCCACTTGGGAAGATGAGTCTTTTATACAGAAGCATCCAGAGTTACTCAAGCATTGCGGACAACACTTGTCTCAAGGGGAGGGGCATGTTAAGCCCTAATATTGGCTCATTACCACTTAATTGGGGCATATTAGATTAATAATGTTATTTTATTTATGTCAGCTTTAGGGAAGTGTCTTTCGATACTCAAAGCTCAGGAGGAGTAGCGACCATTGGATGAGAAGAAACAAGATCCGTTGATCCCCCTTTGGAGTGGAATTTCGACATTTCAGCATTTCGGGGTTCGACATTTCAACAATTACGATGACAAGGAGCCAAGGAACTTTGCATTGAAAACCCTAAAGTCATGAAACACGATGTGTCTTTGGAGTAGGGCTATGGTCACGGAGGAAGCAGTCACATGGACCGAGATTTGGTCAGGGGCTAATGGTCATTGAGCCCATTTCGGCATTTCGACATTTTGGGGTTCGAGAAGTAGAGGAGGCTATGATTTTGGAATCAAGAGTTTCAAACTCCCGGTTCGTGAAATCCCAAAATATCCAGAGCCGTCGGATCGAGGAAGATCTTAGCCGAAGATCAAGTGGAGGTGAGGCTTCAGGAATTCGGGAATCAGAGTTTCGAAAGTTAAGGAAACTCTCTACTGTGGATTTTCGCGAGTCATGAAATCCCGAAGAGCGAAAGGAAAAATTCCCGAAAGGTTGAGGGACAATAGCCATTGGGCCCCAATTGGGTTTTAGGGTTTCAGGACTTAAGTGGTAGAGTTACATGGTCAACACAACTCCTGAAATCACGAAGAGAGAAACACCGAAAGGTGGGTCTCAAGTATCAGTCAGAGGGTACGTGCGACATAAGTCAAAGGAGTGGTCAAGGTTCAGAGAAAATCCTGAAAGAATGTAAGCTGTTGGATCGAGGTAGGCCCACAACCATCGATCTTGCCAAAGGATAAATTTCAGAGTTCAGGGAATGGAGTGACCAGTGGTTGGGGTCGCTGCATTTCAAACTCTCGGTTACTGAAATCCCAATACATCTAGGACCTATGGATCGGATTTGTGGGGTTCCAGTGTATCGGATTTGTGGGGTTCCAGTGAGGGCCCGAAAGAACTATTTCAGTTCTGTGGATTCGAAGAAGATCAATCCTGTGTGGATCTTGGCCCGAGGGTTGGGGGTCTGCACTAATTTTCTTATTATTTATTACTTTAAAATCTTTAAACATTAAAAAAAACAAAAGATTTATGTTCTTACTTTATCTTATTTTGAAACAATATTATGAACATTCATTTTCGCAAGATTTCATGTAAACCTTGTAAAATGTATATAGATTGTTTATAATCATTTGTATATTCATGTTTCATTTTAATAAACATTAGTAAGTAATATATCATTTTTTAGAATCATAGATTTAGATTAGTTTATTTCTTTTACTAATTTTAGGACTTTAGTTGGCTATCAGAGCCATTAAACCCGTCGGGTCAGATCATACCAAACAAATTGGGTTAATTAGACAACCCCGGTATGGATCTAACCTTTCAGTTGACGGTGTGTCATTTATGCCCATCAACAAATGTTGTTAGAAGGAGGGTCGAGGTAAATTTAATGTTTTACCCCTCAACCCGTCATAATTCCAGATTTATAAATTCTTCTTTTGTGTCATCTTGAAATGCACTAGAAGGCAGTCCATACAGACAAGTTGGCCTTGCAAGAGTCTTTGTTTTGAATGTGTTTAATTCCCCATGGCTCCCTAAATCACTATGTTGGAACATTATTTCCACTTCTCATTACCTGATATTCCCAACGAGACAGTCTCTCACTTTTCCAAACTCACCTTTTATGGTGGGGGGGATGTATCTGCAAAATACCATATTAACAAGTTTTGGTGTAAATGCATCAAGCATGATATTTTTGATTTAAATTTTTTATGCAGATTGTTCTCTTTTACTTTTAGGGGTCGGAATAAACATTGGTTTGAGTCTTTTCCAGCATATCGCATTATTGAATGGTTTCAATTTGTAGAGGAATTTTTAGATGCTTTTGGAAACTATGATTACAATCATATATGTGAAGAATTTCAAACTTTACTAATCAATGACAATTCATCTCCAGAAGGATTTTCAACAAGAATCCATCATGTTCTCTATAAATTTAATCTTGTTGACATGTCATTTGTACTAAATCCCCTCTATGATGCTTGCATCTCTTTCATCCATTCATATTCAATTGCGAATGAGGAATCAATTACAAATCCTATCACTCAATTGCGAGAAGATTTTTTTGCAGGATGAGAGGAATCCATCTGAAAATTTGGAACAAGTAAAGGAGGTAGAATCTACTGAAAAGGTTCTTACTGACAATCAAATTGGTTTTTCCTCTGAATCATTGTATACTCAACCCTCGACCATCATGGAAGAAGATTTGATGTTGGGTCAAGGTGAATCTCCATATTCTTCTAACTCTTGCTCTAATAAATACTTAAATTCAGTTATTGAAGAACACTTAGGTGATGAAAACGATATTAAGCATTCTAACATTCCAATGAAATTGATTAGAGTTGTAGATCTTCAATTGGAATAAGAAACCTTAAACCTTCATCCACAAATCATAACTTATCCACTGGAAAGATTAGATTTTTGTCATGAAAGTTTTGAATTATCTATCATACAGGAGACAATTTTAGATGATCATATTATGTTGAAGAATTTATCACCAAAACAGAGTGAAAGTTTTAAGGAAAGTGAAGAACAATGTCTTGAGAATAACATTGCTAAATATCATACCTCAAGAGATTATTTTCATGTGTTCATTTCTGATTCCTTTTACTCTTTATATCCCGATCTGCTCTTAGATTATGGTGGACATGATACTTTACCCACGGTATCTTACTCTTTTCCATCACAATCATATGTTTTCAATATGCCAAGATTTGGTGAAATTAATTCCAAAGATAACATTTATGAAGTCAGATTTGATGCACTTTCACTATCATCAATCGCGTGGAAAAAAAACATGTTGCAAGATGATTTTACACGATTTATTTTTGAAAAAGACAATGCACTCATTCTTATGGAGATTAAATATTCTACATTGCATATTCATTCTTTGATTAGTTCGAATTTTAATGTCTATGATTCACATTTTGAAACGATCAATCTCATCAAAGGAAACGTTCAAACCAATAATCTAATTGATGTCATGAATCCTCTTATGATGTGTTCCCCATTGATATATCCATTTCATCAAAGTCATAGTTTGCATCCTAATTTTTATGATAGGGTCTTAGAATGGCTTGAATATTTGTATCTAAAAAATCTTCATAATAAAGATAAAGTTGTGCTTGCTTTATTTCTACCTAAATATCTAGGCAGTAAGCATGACACGATTTTTTTAGATCCTCCATGTGAAGAAATTGATGAACTCTGGGAGAATTGTCAGGAGGATGGGGAATTTCGGCCTTGGTTGATGGTTATGTCAGGTCCCCATAATATTGAAAAGTTTTCCATACTTACTTACACTCTTCCATGCCATTATGACCCATATCATGACAAGATTGCAGAATGGTTGGAGGATTCATACATCAAGAAGTTTCAAAGGAATGGTAAGGTCGTGCTTGTTTTGTTTTTAAATGAATATATAGGAGGTAAGCATGACATATTTTTTTTGTAACTGCAAATACCACATTCTTTTATTCTGATTTTTAACTTTCTATGCCTTGGAGGATTGAATATGCTCTCATGGCTGCACTGGAAATACGATTTTACTTAGAGTTTTGATATATTTAGTATTTTAGAGTAGGTTTAGGAGTAGGTTTCCTTTAGTTTTATTTCTCACTGTTTCTCTTTGTAATAATGAAGTTATGAACACAAGTGGGTACACCAAGAGAACCATAATATAAATGTTGTCAGGGAAGTCCACTTTAAATATTTTTCTCTCTTCTTTTCATTGAATGTTTCTTTTCAAAAATGCAGTATCATCATGAAAATTTTAAATGGAAAGTAAAGAGATAAGTAAATTTGAACTGTCAATTCAACCCTGACCCAAGGTGCTAGGAGTAGGACTGCACTCATCTTAATAAGGATTTTTCTATTTACTTTTAGTCTCTTTTATTTTTAATAATAATGCTTGGTCAAAGTAACATCTCATGCATCACTATCTTAAGAAAAAAACTTGCTCGCACATGATATTTTATATGATTTAGTTCTTTCTTTATTTTACAGTGAGATGTCAGTGGATCCAAAATCTCAAGTTTATCTTTGGCCAAAATCATTTTTTGAAAAGTTTTCTTTTGCTGTTTTGATTTTGTGTACTTCTGATTTTGAATCCCATTAATAAAATTTGATTTGGTTTCCTGTGTGTTTTTTGTTTTCTTTGATTGTTTTGAATGAGTTTTCTTCTTGTCTGTCTTTTTGAATCAATATATTTCTGATCAAAGAGCAGTTGTTGAAGGAAGCATTCATTTTAAGACTTGTGTTTTTCAATCAATTTGAAATAATTCAAAAAGGTTTTGATGTTAAGATATAGCTCATGCAATTGATTTTTAAGTCAATTGTCACTTTCATTTTGTCCTCAAATTTTCTTTGCCAGAGTATTACACCAGAGATGTGGTTCAAATATTTGAGAATTACGATGATCTTTAAACTTTTTACGCTGTCCATATTCTTAAGGAATCACATTTAAGTGCTTCCCCATTCTGTAGATGATTTATTAAATGAAATCTAAAATCTCTAAACACTGATACAAATCTTCCAGTTTTGAAAGAAAATAAATAAACTATTCACTTGTATTGCAATTAACCTCCAGTGTCACCCCACTCTCTTTGTCATCAATAAATCTATAATTGTATTATTATTTAAAAGTGGCATAAGAGGGTTGGAAGTGCTTAAGTGTGGGAAGTGTGTGTAAACCCGTCGGGGTACTGAGCAGGCTCGCTGGCAGTGGGTTAATGCACACATGATATCAAGACAAATTCGTCGGGGTATTGAATAGGCTTGTTGGCAACGAAGGAATGTCGGGTCGAAAGGTAGTAGGTATATGATTTTAAATTAAATTTTATGGAAGTATACATCATGTGGATACAACTATTGAATGGGATTAAAGAATTTGAGTGGGTTAAATGACATCCCTCTCGAGGCTATGGACGCCTTTTGATAGCAGTGGCTTTGTCAACGGTATTGAAATTATTTTATAAACATTGTGACTCTTTGATTAAGACATTATTTCAGGTTATAATCCCTTGCAAAGAAAATTCTATTGTCTGGTTATAAAATTGATCTTATCCTAATACTATATGGTCTTAGAGTGAAATTATTTCAGGGAGCTTAAATACTTTTTCAAGTCTTATTATTTTCTTCTTGAGATGAAATCTTACCAGATCAAGGATAACTACTTCACCCAGTAATTCGCCATTTGTTGGGCCCCAAAAACTCCTCATAAATGTTTACAAAATTTAAAGGGCCCCCATTAGAATGTTGATAATTATAATGAGCTACAGAATCAACCTTTTCAAATAGTTCCATACCTTGGCTTTCTTTGAGACAAACTTAATACATTCACTATAGTATGAGACATTCATTACAAGAGTATATGTCAAATTTAAGAAACGAGCATAGAAATCTCAATTTAAACAAAAACTTTAATTTTTATCAATTGTTTACTTTTGTTTAAATTATGATTTTGTGTTCATTCTTTTGCTCATTAGCAAGTTTGACTATTTTGAATAATGGGTTCAATACTTCATCAAATAATATCTTGATTGGTTTCTCATTTTCACAAAATCATTTGGTGGGATTAATTAATTAAATTCTTTTTTCATTTTGCATCTCATTTCAAAATAATAATAATAATAATAAAAGAATTATCTATCATTTGTTTGATTTTGTGAAAACCCAAAATGAATATTTTTCTCCTCTCCATCAACTTGAAGCTTATAGAATTTTAAGATCATATTTGAACGGAAAATATAAACAATGTTTGTTTAGAACTTATAGTTAGTTTAAATTCATTTTAATTTTATTGTTCTAGATTTTGTTTTATTCACAATTTTTAGGTTATTAACTTAGGTTTCTTTTTGTTTAACAGGTTTCTATTATCAGTTATTTGGTATGGGTCTAATCGTGGCTTGATTTTATTATCTAAATATGTTCAAGATGATTGATCCAAAAATAATATTGGATTGCTACAAATAAATTTATGAGCAACAACAGATAAAATTTGGAAATGCATCAAGCACATATATATTATTTTGCGGTATTGATTGCAGCCAAACCGTTAAGAATTTGAAGAAACGGTTGAAATCCTGTCTCCAAAATGGACCCATTTATCTTACTCATGGGAATTTTCCCAAACAAATGCACAATTTGAGAGATATTGGGGCCTCTTTATGAGGAAAATTTCAGGTGGCAGAAATTATTAGTGATGCCTGGACTGTTCATTCATGGTATAAATATATGAGAAAGTTTAGAGCCAAAGGATCCAAGAAATTGAGAGGAGGAATTTTATCCTTTCTCTTTTGTATATTATTTCTTTTGTATTTTTTTCTTTTCTTTTCAACTTGAGTAATGGATGGTTGGAATCTTTGGGAGAATGGACAAGTATTTTCAAAGAAGAATATGGAATTCTAGGTTGCTTAATCGCTTTTGTCTTGCGAGTAAAATGGTTTAATTTTCATTATAATATCTTCATATTATTTGAATAATTGATTATGGATTGATTTAGATTAGCTTTAGTCTGTTTTATCAATACATGGTTAATTGATATCATTTATATATTAATTTTTTTCAATCTTTAAGAGTCGATTATCCCAAAAGTTCTTCCCGGACCATATGATTAACATATTTTGTTGAAACTGTATGAGAAAACAGTTTACGCTTTGACTTTTGTGCTTTTGTAGATTGTGCAATGTTAATATTGTTTCTCATATAATTTCTGAATATGAAACTTTATTTGTATTGAACTAGATTTAGACTGTTCTGCATATAATTTTTCATGTTATGTTTTCATTTATATGGTTCATTATATTTTGGTTTAGTTTATATTTGTGACTAATCATCTATTCAAGTATTTTGAGTTTACATTTGATGCTATATAACTAGTAACACCATTCTTGAGAATTGAAATTTATTTCATTTTCAGTTATTGGACATTTCAAGGTCACAAGATATATAATTATTTGTCGTTTTGACGTTATAAACTTGCTCCAGAATATGAAACACTTCCTTGAATTTCTCCAGGAAGTATCATGCTTTCTTTTGTTGTAGGTTTACACTTGACATAGGTTAAGAGGAGCTCATACAAATACATATAGATGAATTTATCTTAGTACTGTTGATCAGTGAGAGGTTAGTAGGTGCACTGATTTATTTTATTCAGATTTGTTTATATATGAATGAGCCGATGATTGCATTAATTAGCTTTGACTATTTCTGTGTCATTGTTTCAATTGTGTTTCCTTATTATTTATTAATTTAAAATCTTTAAAAAATAAAAAAAATAAAATATGTATGTTCTTACTTTATCTTATTTTGAAACATTATTATGAACATTTATTTTTGCAAGATTTCAAGTAAACCTTGTAAACTTATATATATTGTTTATAATCATTTGTATATTAACGTTTCTTTTTAATAAAAAATAGTAAGTAATATATCAGTTGTTAGAATCATAGATTTATATTAGTTTATTTATTTTACTATTTTTAAGACTTTAGTTGGCTAACAGAGCCATTAAACCCGTCGGGTCAGATCATACCAAATGGATTAGGTTAATTAGACAATCCTGGTCCAAATATAACCTTTCAGTTGACGGTGTGTCATTTATGCCCATCAACACCACCGAATTGTGTCCCATCTAGGTTGTAGACACTTGATTCCTGCAACCCCCCTGCCTCTACCTCATGTGGGACTTCATCTGCTTTGCAAGTGTTTCTGAAAGGGCCGGTAGTTAGGGATTTGTTGGTTCTCTATTGAAGCATTGAACCCTAGGTCTTCCCTTGTGCCAACACCAAATGTCTCTCGTTGTGCGCAATATGCCAAAATTTATCATATATCGTTGCCAAACATGGTTTATTCGTAGCTGACAAAAAATGTGTGTCTTCAGGATCCCTCCAAGACACTAATGCTATCAATATTAACAACCATGCATAGTAAAATTCTATTCCTTTGTCCTATGACTCTCTACAATCTATCAAAAACTAATTTAACATGAATGTCTCCCGGTTCATTTGTATTCCTTCTACACACTTGTCCGTTGTTGCTATCATGCCTATCGACGCTTGATCATTGTGGAACTTCCTCAACAATTTGCAATCCAACACTAGCGTTGCAAACCTTACACACTTGTCATTGATACTTTCTACATCAAGCCCAAGTTCTCCTCTAAACATATTAAACTTCTCTTTCATCCTCTCCAACAAATATTTCTCATTCGAATTATATGTAAAAAGTGGTAATGGGTCCTCCCTTCCCATTGACAGCCCTATTTTCTACAAAATCAACTTCGTATCTATGGACACAACTATGTTTATCCATAGGTATCCTCCATGTATGTATCTTAACAATATCTTAACACATGCATTGATCTCGACGCTCCTAGCAAAGTGCAGGATATCTAACAAGTTTAGAATCCTTGATTTCTCCAACCCTGGTGTCCAAGCCTGTGGCTCAACTAGGATAAACACTATCTCTGAGAAAATGGTTGTCCTCATATATTTCTTTGACTCTAACTCCAGGAACTTCTTCTCATCTGATAGTTCATGATCTGCAAACTTCAGATTCTCCACTACGCCTAACATATCTTCTTCAAGGATTACACTTGGTTGAATATTTGGCTCCATGAGATCATACTTTTCTTCCTTTTGTAACTTGACTAGCTTCAATGTTATCTTTCTAAGAAATATATACTCCGAATAGTTGGCCAAACTCAACTCTATTTTGGATGCTCATGGGGTTCCTTACTATATAGGTGCTACTAGTGGCTTAGTGCATGGTTTCTTTATTCCTGATGTTGATGTTGTTGCTACCTTGGGTGGTTCCATAAACCTCTGCAAAACACTTCCCTCGACACTTAACTCCTCCGAATCTGTGTGTTCGCTCGATTATCTGATCTCTCTGCTCTAAAAAGACAATAATTTTTTTTCCATTGATCCCTCAACCAATTTTATAACTTGTCGTCAACTATTAATTTCCCTTTTCACACCCCAAACCTGTAGTCTAATCCAACTTGTTCTTAACATTCAATACTTTCCATACTCTGCAACAAATTCAACTTATTTTGTGGATCATGGTCTAGATCTTACTAGTCTGTCATGGTCTTGTCACTGCTTTCCATTTATGACTACGTATCTCCACTACTTCATTGTTATGATCACTCTTTAATGCGTGTCCCATCATGTATGCTATTTAATTCATTTCCCTCCCTCTACGTAGATCTTTGTCGCACTTCAATCCTCCTTTTTGTGCACAATTCCTTCCTCTTTATACATCTCTCGAACACTTTTTGGTTTCTCTGCTTACTCGTTTAAAGTTATGCATCACTTAAAGATTCAAATTGTTTTATTGATTTTATTCTTTTCTTTTTCTTTTTCTTCTATAATACACCATAATACAAGTATTATGGTACACATATTGCGTGCTCCAACTAGTGCATGGAAGTATGACTATCCCTATACAATTTCAACCCACTATCATTATCCAATCCTTCCAAAAATTCTCCATTCAATTTCTCTATATGGAAAACACCTGCATCTATCACAAACCTGATCACATATGGAACTAACCAATGCATCTAAAACTTTCGAGGGTGCTGCAAAAACTTATTGTCATAAAGAAAAAATAAGTCTCCTGACTAGAACTTCTTATGTTAAATTTACCTGTAATGATATGCTTTCTCTTGTGATTTTTAAAATTGTTGATGAAAACCCATGAAAAAATGATCCCCTTCTATCTCTACTAGCTCTCATAGTCTCTTCTCCACTACGTTAGAATCTGTAATCTTTGTCAGCTCATCAATACGTAGACTAGTTACTATGAATTCCATAGGCATAACAACTTCTTGGACATACACTAGTCTGAATGGGGTATGTCCTGTCAACTTCTTACTTGTAGTCCTATATTCCCATAACACTGCTAGAATCCTCAAGTCACAACTGTCTTTAATTACATTACAAACCTTTGTTAGTGCATGCTCTAGTATCTTATTGAATGTTTCCAATGTCTCATTTTCCGGAGGATGATATGTTGTTCTTCGTAGGATCTATCAACAACCCTTGATTACACATTACATGGCTTAGTAAGATACCAAATGACACAAAATAAATGAACTTCTTTAAATTCAAATATATCTGAAACTTCCTATACATATCCAACATCAAGGGAAAGATATCAATATGATCTTTCAACAGGATAAACATCATCCATTCATCTAAGTATACTTATAAGAACTTTTGGATGAACTCTTTAAATGCTTCTACAAGCACTCTAGAGAATACTACTGGTGCAATATTCAATCTAAAATGAATCATTATGTATAGGTAACATCCCCATTCTGTCACAAATTTAGTCTTATATCTATCTTCCCACGCAATCATGATATGATGATACCCTGAAAATCCATCAGTGAATGAATAATCTTCATTCCATCCTACATTCTCCAACACTTCATCTATAAACAAAGTAAGAAATGGATCATGTAAGCATGCATCATTTAATTTCCTCATATATACATAAATTTTGATCCCTCCTGTCTTCTTATCCTAAACCACCATTGGACTGATCCACTCTGATTCTGCGTTAGGTTCAATAATTCCATCTTCCAACATCCTATCTATCTCCACTTTCACATTCTTCTTATACATTGGGTTAAGTCTGTATGGCCTCTACTTCACTGGATCAACATCCGGTTTCAAGGGGATCTTCATCTATCCTAAATCCCCAACAATACCTTTCATCTCTAAAAAGGTAGTCGGAAATAGATCTCGATACTCGCATAGTAAGTCAATTATCTTCTCAACAGTCTCTCCATTCCAATGGTTTCCTATGTTCGTGAATTTGGTATTATCTTCTGTACCAATATTTAATTTGTGCATTCTCATTGGATTTTCATATATTACCAATTCAAGATTTGTTCCTTCTACTATGTGCTCTCCTTCCATTTTAGGTATTTTCACATTTCTTGTATCTTTGTCTTCCCCTTGGTATTCTTCAACAACATTATAACAGTGCAAAACTTCTTTAACTGTCGCAAAATATATATGCGTGCTACATATAGGTACTAGTTCTATCAAGTCTTTTGCTGAAAAAATATTGTTCTTGATAACCTGCAAAGTTGAGTCAATCAAAGGAGCATCATCTTCAAAACTAAATGTTACCTTAAAATTATGAGTGAATTCCTCCCAATTTGTAGTTTCTCTGCTCACTTCCAGTTCCATGTACCAATTCTTTGATATTGTGTCCAAGGTATGTGCAAACAAGTGTGTCCATTCTTTCCTAGGCACTTTACTCTATGTCATGATAAACTATGTAACATGCTCCATTGGACAACTCAATCATGTGTACTTATGCATAGTATCTTCATTCTCTATCCAAAACCTGACCTATAATAGCCTTCTACACTGTTTCCAATCTCTTATTCCATCCTTATGCGCATCCCACCATCTTGTCAGTGTCGATTTCAACATGAAATCTAATGATAATAATATCTGTTGATATGATATTTTCAATTCAAATTATCTTATAATTAAAGAAGCTACATCGGCTAGTCTGTCATACCTTGGAGGATCACATACCTCAGTTTCCATCGCAACATGAGGGTAATTCGAGCACATTTCCTTGTGGACACTTAATGCAATCTCTTCTTCCAATTATCCAAATATTCTTTTGAGATTGATGTGCATGAACTAATACTTCTCCAATGAAGTACAACATTTTCTGTAGGTTTCACATAATCTTCCATCTGTGTGGTCATATTATACAGGTTATCGAGCTCTTTACCCTTTACTGGTTCTACATATCTTCTTCCTTCAGTAGGATATAATGGTGAAATAACCTTAAAGTATTCTACTTAAAATATCATATGTATCTTATTTATATCAATGATAGTCCGGGTTTCAAAGGTCCAATCAAGTCCAAGTAGTGATGGGTAAGGGGTGCTTCCATATACTATCTCGATCACTTCAAAATTGGCCAATTTGTACACTCCATCAATATTAACACTTTCCCCTATGAACCTTCCAATTGGAACAATATTATGTTGGTTTTCTAGCCTCAACTAAATGGGAGACCATATCAACTTCGACTTAACCATCAATTCCCATGTCTATTTTGAGATGGCATTCACATCGGAGCCTAGATCCAAAATAATATGGCCCATGTCATAGTTTCCTATCTGCGCATTGAGTCAAAACTCCCTATTCGTTCTCTTCTTATGGTGCACATGGTTAACTTCTCGGTGTGTGACAATAATCTCTTTCTATTGGGAACAATGGTTAATCATTCCACACAACATACTCAAAGTATAATCATCCTTCATTAGCTATAAATAATTTTTTAGAAACTATTCAAAGTGATTACCTTGTCAACTTTCCTTTATGAATGGTCATAGAATGGTGGCATACCATATATTGGTGGCCTGCCATACAAAATTGGCATGGTTGAATTCGATTTTATCCATTCTACTCCCATCACTTCCTTCCTTTATTGTGTATACGTATCTTTTTCCTTTATATGGTTAAACAATGGTTGAGGCTCTACTACTCTCCTGACCCATTGGTTGATCATATTTCCTTGATCTGTCGCATCAACTCTAGTTCTGGTTCCTCTGCGCATAACCACTACTATCTTGGGTTGTTTCTCATGTTCCTCTTCTCCTATCATCTGTATATTTGGGTTCCTATTTTCTTTCCACTTTGTGATCATTTGTGGGGAATCCTCTATTATGTGGTCTAGCTATCTACAATATGTACATGTCGTGTATGGATTCAGGTAGTCTCATGTCAAATGTCCAAGTTGATTACAATTATAAAATATAATTGGTCATCTTCCTCTGTTGAATCCTCCTCTTCCACGACCTCTAAACCGTCCTCTACCTCCTTGACTATAACCTATTGGAGTATTATACTATGGATATTCTCCTTCATATTCTTCTCCCTGGAATTTGTATGCATTTGCAATGTGCTCTCTCATCAAATAAAATGTGTGACACTCCTTCTCTTCATGTCTGACAAACTTGCAAAAGTTACAAAGAATATTTCTCAAAGTAATCTAATATTTTTGCATCAATGGGAAAGCGGTAGGGTGGTGACCCATCATTTTTAAAATATCACATACACCTATAAAGGATTCAGAGCTCTTGTATTCAAATATTGTTGAAAATATGGACATTCATTGTTATGATGACCTTATTTTCTACATGTGATGCACTGGACCTCCTCACACTTTTATTTACCTTTCACAAGTTCATGTAATTGAATAGTCAACGATGTTAATTGCGATTGAACCTGAGCCATCCATGCACCACTTTCTCATACAAGAGATGCTTCTAATTTCATAGAAATTTATAAGTCTTCTTATTGTGACACAATCTTATGCTATGTCAAAGGGAAGCGTATATGCAACAACAATCCTGCAATAAATAACTCTTTGTTTTGTTCATCTAGAATTTGGAATGTCAACTGATCCTTCAGTATCATGAAACTTTGATCATAGTCACAAACTTATTCATTCACTATCTACTTGATATCCTCCATCTTGGTAATGCATTAAGACTTGAACTTAGCTTTCTGAAACTCTTTCAATAGAGCTTGTCTTACCTATGCCAATGTTCTAGTATGTCCTACAGGTGTCATAGTCTGATATTTCATGTACCATATYAATGCATGATCTCTGAATATTTTTTCCAACTGCACAATCTTCACATCATCWTATTGGACGTTCTTCACAATCCATACTGTCTCACAAATTAACAAATGTTGTTCTGGATCCTTTGTCCCCACTCCATGGAAMACATGCATCCTTAAAGTAGGATCTACCCCTACCATTGTGTTTTGTATGGTATTATTTCCTGTTAACACTAAATGATTTTGAATCGGCRTACTACTTCCACTACTCTGACTACATTTACTATMTTTACTTCCCTCACTAACTAAAATGGACAGAGATTTTGATATTACCTCATTTCTTGGTGATGCACATGAGATCATGGGTTCAASGTAGAGTCTGATCTGAGTGGGATCTTCTTCTACCAGTCTGAGATGATGGATATTTTATTTTGTGTGCAAAATACCTTTGATATTGAGTATTACACCAGTGTTTCTTTCCTCGACCTCACTTTTCTTCCCCTCTCTCTCAACCACAATCCTCTTCTTATTCGCTATAAATCGCTTACCACTCCACAATACTCCAATCTCTTTGTTCGTTGCACACTCTTCTTCTCTCGACATCCTCAACCCCTCTGTTCCTCATTCCTTCTCTTCATCCTTATTTACACTCATACCATCCCTTGGTCACCCCCTAGTCCCCTTATGTGTGTGAAGATACTTAGCTACCAAGGAAATTAGATTCCATCTTCATAACTCCTTTATCACACAATAACATCTTAATCCAATTATATAGTGACTTAAAGTATCTCCTGCATGGTCCCTTAACGAATTCCCTTTAAACGACACTATATGACTGAGTACAATCTATGGAAAATTTAGTAATGTAACCTCCCAACACATTATCCATCCAATAATCAACTATGTGTGATACTCTATTTCTTATAGTATTGACTTTCCTAATTAATTGATGAGTCCAATTTCTCATAAAAATAGTGATAAATCTTCCGATCTGTTCAACTAATCTCTGGATCCACTCTGCTAAAATATTTGAAAAGTCAGCAAAGAAAATTTCATGCAAATATGTAAACACATACCTTTGTAGCCATTTATCTGCACTGATATTTGGATTCTTATTATAATATACATCAAACTTGATCTCCTTAATGTCCAACTAGTGTCCAATATCCTCCTTAGTATGTATCCACATCTCCCTCAGTCACAGATACTGGTCCCGCCAATGAAATCATTTGTTGGCACATAGTGGGAAGACCCAAGGTTCAACATTAAATCACTAACAAAACCCTAAAAATACCAACCCTTTTGACATCATATAGAAGTAGATGAAGTCTCACTCGAGGTACCTATGGGGACTGCATGAACTAGGCTTCCACATTCATGAAGGGAACACAGACCGTTCTAACATTCATTTAGACTTAACATTCATTCAACATGAAATATACCTTATGCACAGAATCATAACAATGTAATAACATATGATAGATTCATCTTAATTACTCAATCATCATGTGCACATAACCATCATATAACATATGCATATTAACCATCCATGCATTGCATGTGCACAATAAACAAAACATAAAAGAAACACATCACATCATACATCATAACACAGATATTTAATGTGGTTCACCCTAAATTGGGTTATGCCCACAACATATGGATTCTTATATTATTCATTCATATTCAATCCTCAGAATAGGTGCACACTGCACTCAAATAAGATACATTAGTTCTACCCAAAATTTCCTAGCCATTTGCGCATACAATGCACACTTAGCTCATTCTCTTCGGTATTGGATTAACCCTCTTCAATCCAAAATCCATACATATTTATACATTGATACAAGGTATTATCCCGTTGCAAAATGGGCCAAAAGGTATAACTAATTGTAATGAATTTCCATGTTCTACGAGCGTTGACTCTTGAAAATGTGCTAACTATATTCCTTTCCTCTACACACGCCGCTCATTAGCCCACTTGTCATGTGGTTTTCTCCTACATGATTCCCAAAACTTGTCCAAAAATAGTCTGCTCCAACAACCATGCCACTGGGGAACCTACCTGGATGTAACACCCCTGTTTCCCCCAGCTTGTAATCAATCATAAAATAGGATTACCATGCTAAGGCATGTGGACAATGTAAATGTATTATTGTTAAACTGCCCATAACTGACTGTTGGGGGGTGAAGCCTTGAAGTACGAGCCATGATATCTATATAGGAAATAAATTAGTTAATAAATAAAGGAACAATGGTTGAATCATCAACCACCCCCATGAATGGAAGCATGGTATAGCTGCAGGATGTCATCTCAAAGTACCACAAAGACCTGCAGACCTAAGCTTCCTTCTAACATAAGTAACATGATAGGTCATAAACCTTACAGAGGAGGGAAGGTAAGATACATACATAGACAACAAGAGAGTAGACATGGGATGAGAGAACAAGCTCGTAAGGGAGGTGAAAACCAAAAAGGAAGTGCAAAGAACACGGCTTGAGGGAACCGAGCGCGAGCTTGATACTGAGGAAGCATTTGATAAACCTTGCAGGGCTACTGTGATAGAAAGAGTTTCTCTGAGAGATGGCAAAAATTACCTAGTGATATCATGGCTTGGCATGGGGGTGGACAGATTGCTAAGAATGAATTCCTCTGAGCCTATGTTTGGGTCGAAAGGCGCACACCCACAATTAGTTGGTTGGATGCAACTTGTAATAGATAAGTATTGTCATACCCTATGAAATTAGGCTGTAATTATGTAATGAAATGGGATATACTGTGAAGGAACGAGGGATGTGTATGTTTTATTAATGGTTATACTATATCTCTTTATTCCTATTTAAATTGTGTATTTAAGCAAGTATGGATTGGACACGTTTTTTATTCATAAATTCTTGCGCCCTGTGGAGGCTTAAGCTAGATCCACGAACTGTGAGTTCGTCGACTTTGGGCACAGTTTCACGTATGCATATCAACACTCCTAGTCATTCTGAGTCCCTTGGAGGAGGGAGTTTGATAAATCTTAGGAGAGATAGTGCACGTATGCACAGGCTCTCTACGAGGTAGGCAGACCGAGAACCACTTAAGCTCTAGAGTTGATGAATAAGCATAAGGGGTGTGCGAAAGGATTCTTCAAAGAGTTAAGTTCAAGAGAAAGAGATCAAAGCTCTTAATCCTTTCAATGCTAAAAAATATCAGGAAGAGTAGCGAGGCTGAAGTATCAAAAGGGAAGGTTCCCTTGTTTGGAAGATGAATGGATGAAATCTGTTCGAAAGAAGCCATAGTTTGTTGTGACTGTTGGATATGGGAAAGAGCATGGGAGTTAACCCTTGGAATCATTTGGACTTCGCGAGTTTGGTGAATTGAGCAATTTTGTCATAAGGGAGGTAAAATCCCCGAAGTCTCGAAGTCCCAAAGTTAAATCTGAGCCTTAGATCTGAGGATGCCCGAGAATCGTCCTGAACGTAAGATCTAGGAGGTAGACGATAGTCAAGTCACCAGAACTACCCATGACTTAAGAATATGACATAGGATATGGATGCGAACCATTTAACAGGAGGATAGGCCATCCTGGTCATTATATTGACTCAAATACTCAATGGAGTTACCGAATCAAACACCAGCTGCTCAATTTGATCGATGGTTGAGAATCATTGTGGAGTGCGGAGGTGAATTTAGCGGACCTTCTAGTTCATGGCCTACAATCAACCCATGTTGTTGATCTCGTTGGGGATGGAAGATCAATGACTAGGATTAGACTAGAGTCAAGAGATCACTTCTCAAATTGCAGAGGTGGGACCCTGCAATCATTGTGAACCATTGATCTATGAATTGAGATCGAGGGTGGGGAATCGTTGAAAAGAGAGAAGGTGAAAGTAGCGGATGTGCTAGTTCATGGCCTGCAATTCACTAACATCATTGATATCGTTAGGATGGAAGATCAACAACTTTGGTTAGAACAGGTTGGGCGATCACTTTACATATTGCGAAGGTTGAGCTCTCTGATAAAGAGCACACATGTTGGGGCCCCATAATTAATGTGGACCGTCGACCCTCGATGTGATTTTGGCGAGATCCCTGAAATGAAAGGAGTGTGTGGGAAATCAAAATCCTTAAAGATATCAAGCTTAGAAGAGATAACACTTTCAGGTGTGTAGATGACGTCCAAGAGACAGACCCATAAGAGGGGCAAGGGTCGATGCCTTTGAACCCTTAGCAAATCTTCTAAGTCAGAAGAGATTAGATCAGGAGGAGGATCAACAATGGTTGTTGGATCACAATGTAGAGGACCAATAGTCGTTTGATCGAAGCAAGGTGCCTGAGCCTTAGTGATTCACACACGCAGGAGAGTGGACTTATCAAAGCCTCAAAGTCCCGAAGTAGTTTGGGACCGTTCATTGTCAGGAGAAGGAGATCCTGATTTTTCCTCACTAGTAGACACGTGTTAGGAAATTGTAATATTCAAATAATCACTTCGAGAGGTTTCAGTTGAGATTTGAGACTCCTGAAATATGGAGAGTGAAGTAAATGTCAGTCATTGGATTGAGAGGACATGTGGCGTAAGTTTGTGGACTCCGAGTAAAGACCCGAAGTAGGTCTTGGCCATTGATTGTCAGAAGGGGTACGTGTAGATATATCAAAATCTCTGGACGAATGCACTTCGGAAGGAAACAAGTGCATAGAAGCTTGAAACTCCCGAAAGCTGAAGAGTCGAAGTATATATTGTCCGTTGGCTGGTGTTCGTACAAGGGAAGACCCAGGGTTCAATGCTACAACAACGCACCAACAAAACCTTAACTACCAGACCTTTCGACAACATCTGTGAAGCAGATGAAGTCTCACTCAAGGTAGAGGCAGGGGTGGTTGCAGGACTCAGATGTCTGCAACCTTAGCTGGGACACAGATATGTGATCGTAATACTTAATAGAGCACTTAGAAGTAAACATTCATCAACATTCAGTCCTTAGTAACAGTGCAGACAAACCCTAATTACAGAGCATCACAATATTCAACCAGATCTGATGTATCTAATCACTTATCATAGAGAGGTAGATTAGATATACTAGATTCAAGAACTAAGCACATTCACATAGGTCAGATCTAACATCCATATACATCGTTAGCACAAAGCATAAATAGATCTATATATCTATATCAAAGAACTTAGCAAGTAAATACATAAACACATCAACACATTGCACAAAGCATAGCAACACAACATGTACATGGTTCACCCCCACCCTGGGGCTACATCCACCAATTCTTCTTCTTTATTATCTTTTATTAAGCTTCTTACAGGCACATAACATCCAGATCCTACTCTGTAGAAGACATGAGATCTATGCACACTCTGCCAGATCCTCCTTCTTTGAGTTAGGGTACAACACCAATCCTTCTTACAATTACTTGCGCATGGCTCTGCAAGTCTCACACAATATTCACAAAGCATCTACAATCCATACTTATCACTTAGCACACTTGCAACTTTTTCTCTCTTACATTGCTTAGACATCTATTTATACTTTACAAAATAGGCCTAAACATGGGTAAACCCATGGGCCGACATCCCCATACCCATTACATCATCCCAAATCCCAAAAAGGACCCAAAAATTGGTCGAGATCCCACGATCTCTGCTTCATATTGCACTTCTCGTTCGACAGGCTGTCGAAGTTCCAAAATAGGTCAAAATTGACCAAGGATCTCCCAAAACTTGGTCAAGGGCCAACAAGCCCCCAACACTCACCTGTGACTCGTCCCGAGTCACTCCGATATGGGTAGTTTTGCTTCAAAATATTCGAGCTTGGCTCAAGCTGCTCGACTTGGTGTTGTGCCATGGCTTCTTTTTCAGTGAACTCTTGGATGATTGCATCATTGATAGGTCCTTCTAGGCGCTGTTCAGATGCAATGACAACCTGCTCGAGTTTTTCTCCTCGGCCTTCGACCTCTATGAACAAGTGGTAATCCTTATCTTGTACAGGTTGTAGCCTCTGAGTTACTTCCATGAATTTTCTCTGAATAGTGTGGACCTGTTGCTGGGCGGTGTGCTGCTCTTGGGATCACTTCATTCTTTCCACAACTGACAGGGGCTTCAACTGCGCTTATATTGTCTCTTCTTGATACTTCACTTCCTGGAGTTGCGAGTCCAATGCCTGCAATTATGGGTTCTTAGTGAGTTTCTCATATGTCTAGACACTGCGATTACTCAGCTACTTTCATTCCATGGCAATGGCCTTTATTCTTTCAACTGCACTTTGGGAGGTTACTTCTCTTTGATCCCTTACATCATGTGGAGTCTCGAGCACTATGCGGATATCTAAGTATACTATGCATTGTTGTAGATTTTGGATGGATTCTGTGAGCTACTCTACTTGTTGTGTGACTTGTTCCTCTGCCTTTATTTCTAAGACTGTCACAGAGCGAAGTTATTTGTTGACCGCTTCTTTCACTTCGCATTTCTTTGCGAGCAATTGTTCTTTTCCTTGCTGTATATGTGCTTTTTCTTCATCGAACTTCACTTAGAGAGCAATCTTCTCCTATTATGAAACGTTACGTTGTTCTATGAGTATAACTTGCACTTGCTTCAAGGTTTGGGTGGCTTGTTCTGTTTCTTCTTGTGCTTGTCGAAGGTGAGCTTCAACTATATCAGCTAGTCGGTGGAGTTAGGCTAGCTCATCTCCCAACTCTGGTTCTCCTGATGGCAGGGGAGTAGTGGAGACTTTGCAGCTGGACTGAAGGGCCTGTTGTACCCCTCAACGTTCAACTTCAATTATCTCACACATTTCTTCATGTTTGGCTTCTTGTTTCTCTGCTATTTCCAGTGAAGCATCATTCAGGGCTGCTATGATGAAGTCAAAATCATCAGCAGTAAGAACAGTCTTCATCTTGGTCACAGTGGTTCTGGATTTCTTCCACGAAGAGGGTCTCTGGGGAGAAAAATTCCTCTTCTTAAATGGGTCAACCTCGTCTCTGGGTGCTGTTACTTCACCTAGCTTCTGTTCAGCTTCTACTTCATCATCACCCCCTCGGTCAGGTGACACTGAAGCAGTATTTCCTGAGGTGTTTCTTAAATTTTGGACCTCCTCAGTCTTCTTGGGTGTATTCTATTCTTTATGAGTGTTCTTTGGGCTGTCAAGATCAGATATCTCTGTAGGGTTGGTGGGGATAAGGAGGTCAGTGGACCATTCCTTAGTGATCTAATCAAGGTCTTCTTCTGTAAGTTTATTATATGACTGGAGCTGCTCTTTATGTTCATCTGCTCGTGCTGTAATGTATATGAAGTGTCGATATGCATTGAACTTCATCAGGGGTTGGAACCTTTGTAAGGTGTTCAAATTCATGTGAGGCTCAACTTCGATGGCTCTCTTTAGCTGGAGGTAATATGTATGAAACACAACATTTGACTACCACTATTTGTTCATATCACTTTAATACCAAAGGGTAGTGAACTTTGAAGCAAGTGGTTTGAATGACTCTATGTCTGGGAAGGTCGCACCTTCTAGCATCTCCCAGGAAACAAATGCAATGAGGATTAGGAGCCAGCTGAAATGAAATTCATAACCCTGATCCTATGCTTCTCGGTAGTCTAGTTCCAACTGGTTAACTAGTTACTTCACCCAGTTCATCTGTAGGCCTTCCGCGCACTTTCCTGTGAGGTCAATGACAAATACGGTAACCTGCATAGGTCAGTTCTTCCTTAATAAATTTCCAGGTATCAGTTGACATGCTAGGCACATTGTTCCATTATTGATGGAAGCTAACTTGTAGCCTCTTGTTCCCTTCTCAACATCGCCATATGTGTCTTTAATCCTCTATGCTAGCGCAAGATTTATGGCCTTCCCTAGGTAGAAATATTACAGGTCAGGTCCTTGCATACTCAACCCTGTGATCCTATGGATCAACATTGGATCGACTGTAATACGACAGTCTAGAAACAAGTAGTCGGCATGGAAGCATGACAATAGGAGCTTAACACACGCGTTAACCTCCTAGTGCCTTCCAAAGTGTGGTATATTCATTACATTTAAGAGGGTGGACTACGCGAGGTCCATAGTCCACTGCTGAGGGATTATCTTTGAGTTATTTCCCATTGTCCTGGTTAGGTACTTGTACGGGGCAAGCATACCATAGATCTTGCAATATTTGATGTTGAAGTCATTGAACTTCAATGTTGTGATCTTATCCTTCTCTTCTCGAACAACGTGTATCCCCTTCAGGAGGTACACAGTGACCATGGTGTACTCGAAATATCTTGGAACACTATCACGATTCATCGCGCTAGCTAGAGGCGGGATGTAATCAGACAATATGGTTGGAATCAACTTCGCATTGGCTAGATCATCTCCGTGCTTGGTTCTCTTTTCTGATGACAGTCTGGATGATCTGTCTCTATGAGAATTCAATGGAGAGGATTTCACTGTTCTCATCGATGAATCTTGTATTCCTGCAGACATCGACATTGCTCTTTCGGTCATGAGGTTGATGATAACTTCCTCAACAATTTTCTCTGCAGCGCTGAACTCGTCCGACATACACACTAGGGGTTGGAAATATTGGGTTCGAAGAGTAACTTAGACACTGCAATGGGATAGATGACAATAGTGAAATGATCACTATGTAAAATCAACGATTCTACGGGCTCAGATTCACGATTAGAAAAAGTGTTCTCGGTGCATGGCGCGATGAGAAGTGGGAAGTCTCCATTAACTTTGTTCTGTCCATTACGATGCAGTCCAACGGTTTGGTGGCGAAACATAAATGCCTTTATACCCATTCATAAGGTTGGTCAAACGGTTATATTTTTCCCAACAACTATATTTCTTCGCCATGGCAAAGTGCCATGTGACGTTGTTCTATTATCCCGACGAAGATCCAATTTTTCAAATTTTCCCTCTGCGAAGTTCCCTCTGGAACCTTCTGTAACTTTTCAATCATAACTCTCTTCTTACTTAGTTTTATATCCTTCTTTCTGGTGAGCTTCATCTCATAATTCCTCTTTCCATTTTGATTCTTATCTCCTTTTGGCATATTAACTTCGCGCTGTTGAGATTCTTTCCTAAGATTTGAGGGTGATACTTCTTATTTATCTAGAATAGGTAATTCAATATTCTGTGGGTCTTCTAGTGTTCTTGCAACTTCGACATCTAGGTCTCGGGTTTTAAATAGCTTTGATCTGTTCTTCTGCTCTTCAATCATTTGCGTGATTCTTCTAGTCATGAAATATTTTAACTCTTGCTTCTTCTGCTCTAAAACTTCTTTTTCTTCCCTTCTGGCTTGATCTCTTTCAATCCAAGGTTTTCCAAGAAACATAGTAAATGGAGCGTTGTCCTCAATAAATTTAACAACTTTGAATTCTTCTTCTTTCGAAGTTCCATTGACACTCATAGATATTTGGGTAAGATTTCCACATAGGTTTATCGACTTTCCTTTGAATAGTACTATTCCTCCTAATGAAGGAATCATAATAGGCCTCCCTATAGCTTCCCAATTTCTTTCTGTCATGATATTCACCTGTGTTTCTTCATCTAGAACACAGACAATGTTGAAGTATCCTATTCATACTTCGATACATTCTTTTTCTTTGAAGATCTCTGATAAGATGACATGTCAGTGGTCATTCAGGGTTTCTTTCATGTGTAGAAATACTTTCTGTGATTCTTTCTAGGGTTCTTCCATATCTTAGTTGCTTGACTTTTCTTGTGGTTGCCTTGTCTCATATTCATTTTTTCAAGTTGATCAATCAATCTAGGGCAATCCAAAACTTTATGGTCCATAGATTTACAACAGAGGCAACTGGGTCTTCTCCCAGGACATTCCTTAGCCAGATGTCTTGGTCTTCTGCAACTATAACAGAGGGTTAATATTCTCTTTCTTTTAAATCATCCCCATCCTTTCCTGAACTGCACACTAGGATAATGGTAGATAACCTGCAAAAAATTCTTTCTAAGATCCTGCATCCATTTGTTAGTCCAAACATTCTTTCTATGCATAGGTATAAGATATCTTTCATTATTTCTATTAGATCTACTCATATCAAATCTTCTTTCTTCTATCAGTGCCCTAGTTTTCAAGCTAGGACAAATCTTATCAATCATGCCTAGATTCATACTTTAGAAACAAAAATTTCCACTTATCTTACTTCTATAGAGGACAAAGCTTTTAGATCTAAAACTTTTCACTATTCTTACCTTTATCAGAGCACAGAGCTTGTAGATATTACCTCTTTTAATAAAAAAATCTCACTTTTACCTTTCTCAGAGCACAAAGCTTTCAGATCTTACCTATTTTCTTCAGATCAGACTTCTTTTATTTATCACAGATCTTCACAAACTAAGTAGAGTATTGCCCACTAGGGTGGAAGATCTACGCACAGATATTTCACAATTTTAGATTAGATCTTTGCACAAATCTTATTCTTTCTCAGATCCCAACAATCATAGTTTCAGGTCTCGACAACGGAAAAATTTGTTGGCACGGGGGCAGACCCAGGGTTCAATGCTACAACAATGCACCAACAAAACCTTAACTACGAGCCCTTTCGACAACACCTGCGAAGAAGATGAAGTCTCACCTGAGGTAGAGGCATGGGTGGTTGCCGGACTCAAATCTCTGCAACCTTAGTTGGGACACAGATATGTGATTGTAATACTTAACAAAGTGCTTAGTAGTAAAAATTCATCAACATTCAGTCCTTAGTAACAATGCAAACAAACCCTAATTACAGAGAAATGTGGTATTCAACTAGATCTGATGTATCTAATCACTTATCATAGAGAGGTATATTAGATATAGTAGATTCATGCACTAAGCACATTCAAATAGGTCAGATCTAACATCCATATACATCGTTAGCACAAAGCATAAACAAATATATCTATCTATATCAAAACACTTAGCAAGTAAAGATATAAAAAAATCAACACATCACACAAAGCATAGCAACACAACATGTATGTGGTTCACCCCCACCTTGGGGCTACGTCCACCAACTCTTCTTCTTTATTATCTTCAGTCAAGCTTCTTACAGGCACATAGCATCCAAATCCTACTCCATAGAAGATAGGTGATCTGTGCGCGCTCTGCCAAATCCTCCTTCTTCTAGTTAGGTTACAACACCAAGACTTCTTACAATTACTTTCACGTAGCTCTGCAAGTCTCACACAGTATGCATAAAACATCTACAATACATACTTAGCACTTAACACACTTGTAACTTTTCGTCTCTTACATTGCCTAGACATCTATTTATACTTTACAAAATAGGCCTAAACATGGGTCAACTCATGGGACGACATCCCCATACTCGTTACATAATCCCAAATCCCAAAAAGGGGTCTAGATACTGTGATCTCTACTTTTTCTTGCGCTCCTCCTTTGACAGGCTGTCGAAGTTCCAAAATAGGTCAAAATTGACCAAGGATCTCCCAAAAATTGGTCAAGGGCCAACATCCGGTATTATATACGTGTTGATAGATTGAATACTTAGGGGAAAACTACTTTAGAGGTTTCCAAGTGAGTTGTGAGACAAACTCCCGTAGCCCCAAAAGCCGAAGAGTCGAAAGCCCAAAGAGAATCTGGATCGTAGATCTAGAAGGGAGTGTGGCGACATATCGTGAAATCCGAGTGGAAGCACTCTAGGATAACATGATTCAGAAGAGTTTGAAATTGCCAAAGCCCAAACAACTGAAGCAGCCGAGAACCGTCGATCTACTGGAGGAAACATGTCATCAAATGGAGGACTCTGGGTAAAACCGTTCCAGGAGAAACAGAGAGGGAGAACAACTAAGGTATGAGATATCTGAAGGCCGAAGTATCGAAGGAGACAAGGGTCATTTATTTAGAGAGGACATACATTAATAGATCACAATCTCTAGGTGAATCACACCGGGGTTTCAGTTGAGAATTGAGATTCCTGAACCCTGAATATCCGAAGTGAATCTGGATCGCTAGATCCAGAGGGATGTGTGGCCATGAATCATGGACTATGTAGAAATCTGTTCGAGAGTTTTCAATTGAGATTTGAGACTCCCTAAGTCTGTAGAGCCAGAGAGCCAAAGTAAATATCAATCATCTGATCATACAAAGTAGATCTTAGTCATCATACCGTCTAAAGTAAATCTCAAGTGTTGGATTGTCTAAGGTGATTCTGGATAGTTTGATCCAGAAGAGACATGGCATAGATTGGTGGATTCCATGTAAAGTCCCGAAGTAATTCATAGCCATCATATCAAGAGGACAGGTTGCATAAATTTGTAGATTTCGGGTAAATACCTAAAGTAAGCCTCAACCGTCTGATTCAAGTGGACACATGACATGAATCCACTTACTTCGAGGGGAAGTGAAGTTTGAGATTTGAGATCTCAGAAGTCCAGAGACCTGAAGGAAATCTCGACCGTTGATCGAGAAAAGGGACAGAGGATCGTTGATCTAGTTGAAATTTCAAACCCCCGAAGCAAAGGCAGAGCCTCTGATTGAGAAGGATAGGTGTCCGCAAATCGTCGACTCTGAAATATTGACATACGAAAGAAAGGAAAGTTTGAGACTTGATAATTCCAAAGTCTGGAATTTTGAAACAAATCACAACCATTGATTTGAAAGAGGTCAGATATGATCCATAGCTTTGAAAGGGATATATCTGAGCCGTCAGTTCAGAGGCACCATCAAGATTGTGAGATCGATTGTCCTATAGCATTGCAGGGATCGAAGATGCGTGAAATTTAAAAATTTGAGGGCGGGCCGCAATCCAAACCATGATTTTGAATAAAATACATGTGGAGGCTTGAGGAGAATTGTGGACCGAAAGGTAGTTTGTTTTCAAACCACCTTTGGCTACGCCCGCAATTGTGTGTTTCCATGAGGTTATCGCCCAAGGTCACCTCCAAGGATGATTTTAGGGGCTAAATTTCGCTCATGGGCTAATTTTCCATGGTTTTTCCAAAAACGAGATTCGCTATTTTAAAAATGATTCACCCAAATTCTATGGGATACAAATATTTTACCTTAAAAATCGCCAAAATTTTATAAAAACTATATAAAATCCTTAGAAATTTGAATATTTTTACAAAAATATCGCCAATCATTTATAGTTGGCATATGAAGGATTAGTAGGATTCGCCAAGGTTTCTACATTTTAAAATAATTTTCCATCCTTAAAATCATCCCTAGTCACCTCAAGGAGGGTCTTATCAGGAAAGGGGCTAGCACACAAAATTAGAGATTCCCCAAGCATGAAGGGAAGGTCATGGGTACCATTAGACCTGCACCCAGAAGTCGAAAGGGTCTACATTTAATTACAGAGCAAGAAAATTAGGGTCTCAGAGAGTCCTTTGGCTTCAAAATCGGAGATCCTTGACTGGGAGGTCGGACTAGTTCCCCAACTTTCCAAATTAGAAACCATGAATAGAGAATCTATCCTTTAAGAAAATAATTTTTTTTTATGCCACGTCTTGTGTGTGTTACAAATTGGTATCAGAGCATGGTTACAACACTTGGTCTTCTTAGGCTCATGTATGAGTCACATAATAAGGTATTGTTATGTACATTTTCTCCTTAAGGAGGAGGACTGCAGATTGAACCTGTGATTTTGGGAATTCTTGTTGAATTTCAATAGAAGAATTTATTTATCCCTTTGTCAAAGTGATAACTAATCTTACCAGAGTAGGGATATGCTAATTAACATTTATAATAAGACTTGAATGTGGATAGCTGAAGGTGGCAGAGTTCTATCAAGAGCAGCTGAAGCTCGAAGGATGGATGACCTTGTGTTCATAACACTACTTCTAAGCATGAGAAGTTGTAACTTCAGGCACTGATGATGGTGGATTATATAATGGTTAATACTTTTATGGGCTTAAAGGAATGTGATAGGATTAGGTAAGATCCCTGGCAATTATAGTTAGTTCTTTATATTAAATTAGAGTATATAACTCCTTAGGATCAGAGAAAAGTGAGACGGGTAAAACCCTATGGACATTGAGGAAAGAAGGTTTTCTTGCCAGACGTTGTTTCATAAAGAGGAAAGTGACCCTGGTTGGTTATTTCCTTGAGAGAAGGAAACATCAATATGAGATATGACTGTGAAATTAGACTTGTAAGTGACTGAAATATCAAACTAAAGGAAACTAATGATGAAATTAAACCATCAAGTGAATTCATGAGGTAAAAAGGTGCAAGATATGCACCTACTTATACATGAATGTGTATACATGGTCATAAGGATGATTGGGAAATCCTTGGGAAAAGGATATAGAAGCCAGATATGTCCATGTGTGTGAATGACATGGAAAAAGTGGAAGCAATAAGATAACATGATGAATACTTATCTGTGTTTAATTATGCTTGAGTACATGGGTTTAATGCATTATGGAGCTTCCTAATATGAAGTCTGATAGTAACACCAGTTACGTATGAATGATATTAAACATGCAAGTGATGCACAAGTATGATGTAAGTTAACAAAACCAGAATATGTATGTATACATAATTTGTAACAACCCTAGTTAAATAGTTGCATAGGGTTATCAAGTAAAGTTAATTAAGTAATTAATTGTCTTAATGTGTATTAGTTAAGTAATGGTTAACTATTAATAAAATTAATTAATTAATTATTTTGATTAATTAATTAATCAAGTACTTAACACATTTAAGGTTTGGATAAAGAATTCAAGGCTTAATAACTTTAATTTATTTATGATAAGACTTTACGTATGATAGGGGATAAGGTAGTAAATGGAATTTAATGTATTTATTATAAGGCTTTACGTATGACAGGGGAGAAGGAGTAAATGGGGGGTGGACTTAAATGATGGAGGAGTTGGTGAATGTGGGGGATATATGATTGAGCAGAGGCTTACGGGAGAGGATTATGAAAATTTGGGGAGGAAGCATTATTTTGGGGGATATTTTCTGGTTTTGGAGTTTGGTTTTGGAGATTGGGTGAATTGTTGCAGGGGGCACTAGGTTGCTGGGAGTTTTGGGCTTGGGGGCCAGGAATCCTGGAGCTAGGGAGCCAGAAAGGTTGCTCCTAGCTGGCTGGGTGGTTAGTCAGTTTTGGGAAGGGTTTGGTCATAGAATCAGGTAGAGATTGGACAGAGCAACATGGAGGACAACCAGATAAGCGAGAATTTAGCATTAGGCAGAGGTATTTTTATTTATGAATTTGCTGGGTTATGTGGATGATTATGTAATTTATTTTCATGCTGTGGATAAATTTAATTTTTTTCTGAATATTAAATACTTATATGATGATTACTGAATTATTTATGTGTTGAAATAAATTCTATGTTTAATTGTATGAATTTTTTTTAGGCTTAATTAATTTAGGACACTACATATGGTATCTGAGCCTAGTTTCAAAGCTGAAACCTAGGGCTTGACCACCCACATAATTGTGTAGATTGTTTCCAAAAAGAAAACAACTCCTAATCTACAACCCATAAACCTTTTATTTACAAGTCATAAACCCTATGAAGACTCCCATGTTCCAACCACCTTTACTAATCCTACTAATCCTCACCTGCACAAAGGAAGGATTAACAAGAATCAGCTTTAGAAATATTTTTTTTTAAAAACCCAAAATTATGAAGGATATATAAACAATAGTTATATTCAACAATATTTTATTATAAACGAAAGATTAGGAAAGTGTATATGGACTGTGTTCCATGTGCTACGTGTATTGAAAAAAATATATAAGTATTTACAGTATAAACCTTTCCTCGTATGGGTTACAATATTTCCTGAGTTTTGTTTTACCAAGTAGAAATCCTCAAAGTTATCAGTTGTTGTGTAAACCAGGCCTTTTGAGATCATACTGAGTATACAAACAAACATATGGAAATTTCACCATGATCTAATCTAGGACCTTTGTCCAAAACAAATTTCAGGCCGGGCATACTTCACTACACAGAATGGGTTTTAAACGCCCTTTTAATACCACCATGAAATGGAAAGTAAATTTAAAGAACAGAAGACTCCAAATATCAAAATGGATGTCATTGCACCTCAAAAGATGAATATATATGTTTATCAGATTACACAAAGTAGGGCAGGAATACGAATTACAAATCCATAAATTAGTTGTGACAGTACTACTAGCCATGAGAAAAATAATGACTTAACTAACTAATGTATGTTTGTGAGAGAATACCCAAACCAAGAACTTGCCCGACAACATCCGCTAGCGTACAGAAGAAGCACTAATTAAACCCATCTCAACCCTCTTTCACCTTTCACCCTTGATGAAGAAGAAGAAGAAGTGACCTGGCTGGTTGTTGGCCATCTTCTCTGCATAGCTGGGATGGATTATTTGCAAGTTTCCCATTATTCTTCCACTGAAAGTTGTTAATTTATGGTCCCTACGACGAGCTACAAGTCTGTGTTGGAGGAGAGAAAGGTGTCGTAGAGCCAATGGCAGAGGCGGTCGGAGGCGGAGCCAGAGGAGGCTGAGTGGAGTGCGGAGGAGACTGCGTAGATGACCTCCTGACTGTCGAGGAGGCCTCTAGCGGGCCTTTTAGATTCCTTCAGTGACTTTGTCGATTGTAGGGGGCCGACAATGGAGCCGAGAGTGTCGATTGCAGAGCGTGCTCTGGCAATTCCTTCCCACTAGACCTGCATTGCATTCCCTCCACCACTGTGCGAGGACGATGATACCTCGCCCACTCCCACTCCTGACCCATAGCTCACTCTACCTGCTGCCATCTCTATGGCCATCGTCATTTCCTGTAAAGATTTGGGACTCTGAAAAACAAATTCTGCAGGGGAAAGGTTATTCTGAGTCATGCCTCTGACTGGGTATATGGGTGGATTACCAACCACAATCTTTACTCTCCAAACAAATTCTTCTCTTCTTCAATATTCCCAGTCTCCAGGTATGGATGGTGCCTCTTCTACCCACACTCTTCACGCTTCTCTTTATCTGCCAACGTGAGAGACAATACAAGCTAGCGATCAACGCCAGAAACCAAACACTTGACCATGAGGAGGAGAAGCCATGAGAGAAGGCCATGGTGGCCGACCGTGTAACCAGAGACCTCGCAAGAAGAAACGATGAGGAACAGAGGAATTAGGGTTATGACGATAAATGTTAGGGTTTAGATAGGGGGGATCTAGAGGAAGCAAGGCGGGCACGTGGAATCCATGCATTCCCGCACTTGTTTTTAAATTATTTTGATTTTTTTTATTATTAAAATTTATATATATATATTTTATTATTATTATTTTTTTGTGTGTGTTCGTTTAAATTTTTATTTTAGTGTAAAGTATAGTTAACTGTTTTAAAAATAAATAATTAATTCAACTAATTCAATTAATTGTTTTAATTAACTGTCTTTAATTTAGTGTAAAAATAATTTTAAAGTTAATTAATTATCTTTAAATTTTTTTTAATTAAATTAATTGTTTTATTTAGTGTAAAGTTAATCTACATTAAAGTTAATTAATGATTTTAGGGATTAGATTAAATTTGGGTTAGATTAAATTTTGTTGCAGCAGACGGGTTTTGAACCCACGACTACTCACCATAGTCCAAGCCTTGGAAAACAACCAAACACCAACGCGCCACACATGAGTCGTTATAAAATAAACTCTTATACATAAATAAATTAATAGTCATAAAATACTATCCTGAAGTATAATCTCCAATTATCCATGTTAACCAAACACTGAGTTCCGAGCCCTCAACCACTGAGCCAAGCGCCAAGTACCTCCATTCCATTCCACCAGTCAAAGCCAAGCACCAAGCTTCAGTGCATCACCTCAGGCTTACTACATCATACAACCACAAGTCTAGAAACAATACCTAACCATAAAGCACAAGCACTAAGCTCCAATGCCCAAAAATCACTCTACAATCCTCAAGACTCGCACCTGCAGCCACCGAGACACACAATTCAACGCATATGTATAATGCGCCAAGGAAAACCCATGAATCAAGCATCGAAGGATAGACTTAGACTCATTTCATCGACATTAGGTTGGAATTCACCTTAATTAGTTGTAAACACAAAGTATAGGGACTTAGAACAAGATAAGCAAGAGGGGGCTTCATGCGCACTAGGCAGGTAAGTTAGAGAAATTGGCTAGTATGGTGCAAAGATAGCATAGATACCGGGCGAGGGAGTCAATAGTTTTCTTAGGTGAAGACATCAATATTAGATGCTTTAGCCCTAACCTAGCCACTTCCCCTAAAGAGAGTAATGTCTGTTTACAGAAAAGTAAAAAAAAAACTTACGCCTAACCCTGTTTTCTAGTTAAGTTGCGCAAATGTGAAACGTCCTTGAACTCACCTTGACAACTTTGGTTGATGTAGGTTAAATCATACAGGATGGTTAGGACTCGAGGGAATCAAGGAAGAGGAGCATCGTTGCAGGCACCGCTAACACCACCAGCGCTACCACCACCATCTCCAGAACTAGCTCTCATACTGCACTCTTTGGAGGCAATAAATGAGACTTTAAAGGGGCGACAACTGACAGGGATCGAAGTGGAGCCCCCACCATCTGGAATGGGTAATCTAGAAGCATCGAGGGATTCAGGGGGAGGACCTCCACCCGAAGACATCCCTAGAGAACTGCAAAAGATCAAAATTTCGGAGTTTGCCGGGGGTCACACAAGTGAACACGCAGAAGCATGGTTAGAAGGCATGACAAGGTGTTTTTCCTTAAGGGACTATGCATCCACCTCAAAGGAGAAGATAGTGATTTTTCAGTTGAGAGACAGTGCCTTGAACTGGTGGGGCAACCTGGAAAGACAATTGCATCTTACCCCGGACACAATATCTTGGGAACTTTTCGAGGAGAGGTTTCGAAGGAAATATCTGCCAGCTTACTATGAGGAACAATAGGTAGGAGCGTTTCATGATCTAGTACATGGAAACATGACCGTAGAATAATATGATAATAGTTTTATGGAATTGGTCAAGTATGTTTCATATATGGATAATGACCAATGACAAGCATAATGCTTCGTCTATGGGCTAAACCCTAAGATAAGGGCTATGGTGCGGATGTGGAAACTGTCTTCAGTAGCAGAAGCTGTGGAAAATGTGTGTTATGTGGAGGAATAGATGAAATTAACCAGAGGTACGAGACCGACCTTTCCGCATCGTCCTAGATTCGTAGGGAAGGCCCCTAGGACATTTCCTAGGGGAGGGGCTCAAGGCCACCTCCATATGGTAACAGAGTCGCACCAAGGACAGTAGCCACAAGGATTTCAATGGCAGCGAGTGCAACATCTCGTTCATCACCAACGACGCAGACAGGTCCACAATCATCTCAAGGAACAACTAGTAGGGGCAGGGGTTCGAGAGGAAGGAACTTGTTTCAGAGATAGTCACAGAACAATGCGCAGGTTCAATCTCATGTTACCTATTGGGGATGTGGAGGACCCCATTACTAGCGTGACTTCCCATAGTTACAATCGAGATTTGTGCATAGAGAAGGAAAGGTCTCAATGGGAAGAGCAAATAGCAGCCACCAGATTTACGCAGTGGTTAATAATCGCCAGAACGAGCATCAATCCACGGTGGTGGAGTCATTAGGTACGCTAAATCATATCAACTTTAAGATTTTATTTGATTCTAGTGCTACAGATAGTTTCATTTCACCATCTTCATTAGAAAATATTGGGTTGGCAGCCTACAAGCATGATGACTTTAAACAAGTCGATATGGCTTTGGGGGAAAAACAAGAGGTAGGGCCTAGCGTTGATAATTGTATAGTAGACCTGGGAGTGTGTACTACTAGGTTGAAGGTATACGTCACTGATCTCGGGGTGTATGACCTAATCATTGGAATGGATTGGTTAGAAGCTCATCGATCTTTGTTAGATTGTTTCACAAAAAGGGTGCTCTGTATAGACGACGAAGGAAGGCCAATGGAGATCCAGGGTGTATGGAGAAGGGTGTCATTATGCTTTATCTCAACTATGAAGGTTATGTGATGCTTGAGGCAAGGGTGTCGACTATATGTAGTGGAAGAAGTGAATGAAAGGAAGGGACCCTCATTAGATCAGTACCTGGTATTGTCAGAATTTAAGGATGTTTTTCCGAACGGGTTACCAGGGTTATCGCCTGAGAGGGAGCTTGATTTTACTATTGAGCTAAAACCTGGTGCAGAACCAATTTCCAAGACTCTGTATCGAATGACAGTGCCAAAAATTTGTGAATTGCAAATTCAATTGAAAGAGTTACTGGACTTAGGGCTAATAAGGCCCAGTGTCTCACCTTGGGGTGCACTAGTAATTTTTGTAAAGAAGAAGGATGGTTCCTTACGACTGTGTATAGATTACAGGGACTTGAACCGTGCTACAGTGAAAAATAGGTACCCAATGGGGTGAATAGATGATCTCTTCAATCAGATGAAAGGAGCATCGGTATTCTCAAAGATCGATTTGCGATCAGGGTATCATCAGTTAAGGATTAAGGAAGGCGATATCCCAAAAATTGCCTTTCGAACTCGGTTTGGGCATTATGAGTTTGTTGTAGTACCTTTTGGATTGACCAATGTGCCAACAATATTCATGAGCCTCATGAATGGTGTATTCCGGACGTACTTAGACCATTTTGTACAAGTCTTTCTAGATGACATCCTCATCTATTCCAAGAATGAAAGAGAACATGAGGAACACTTACGAGTGGTGTTGTCCTGCCTTAGAAAGATCAAATTGTATGGGAAGTTGTTGAAGTGTTCCTTCTTCCAGAGAGAGATCCACTATTTAGGTCATATCATTTCCAGTGAAGGAGTCTCTATGGACCCAGAAAAGGTAAAGGCCATTATGGAGTGGCCAGTGCCGAAAAATTCCCATGAGGTGAGAAGCTTCATGGGGCTAGCAGGTTATTATCGAAGATTTGTGGAAGGATTCTAAAAAATAGTGAAACCCATCACCACTTTGCAATGTAAGGGGGTTAGGTATGAATGGACAAAAGAATGTGATAGTGCATTCATTGAACTTAAGAGGTTACTAACTAGTGCACCAATTCTACAAGTGCCAAATATGAAAAAGGACTTCACAGTCTGCACGGATGCCTCAAAGCAAGGGTTGGGGCCGTGCTAATGCAGGATGGAGGAGTGATAGCTTATGCATCAAGGAAGTTGAAGAAACATGAAGAGATTTACGCTACTCATGATTTAGAGTTGGCAGCTGTAATGCTAGCTCTAAAAATTTGGAGGCACTATCTTGTGGGGCGAAACTTTGAGCTCAAAATGGACGATCAAAGTTTAAAACATCTCTTCACTCAAAGGGATCTAAATTCCAGGCAAAGGTGACGGAGTGAGTTTTTGAGTGAGTACAATTTTTGTATTTCATACATCAAAGGGAAGGAAAATGTGGTCGCAGATGCCTTGAGTAGAAGACCATGTGTCTTCTCCTTGGTACCCTTAAAAGTCAATCTGAGGGAACGTGTGTTGACGCAACTCCAAGGAGACAGTTGGTATTTAAAGGTTACTTCAAACCTCCAGAGTGGGAGGAAGTTAGATCCAAAGTATGAAGGATATAGTCTGGAAGCAGATGGAATGTTAAGATATTGAGGAAGGATGTATGTCCTCGAAGGTGGGGATATTCGAAGCATCATACTGAAGGAAGCCCATAGAGCACTTTATTGTGCGCATCCGAGAGTGAAGAAGATGTACGTAGACATGAGGAATCTTTTCTTCTGGGTAGGCATGAAGCGCGATGTAGTCCATTTCATCGCCAAATGTCTAGAGTGTCAACAAGTGAAAGCCGACCACCATCACCCGACATGCCTCCTACAACCACATGATGTTCCTATGTCCAAGTGGGAAGTCATCTCTATGGATTTTGTTGTGGGGTTGCCATTCACATCTCATAGACACAATTCCATTATTGTGATAGTGGATAATTTAACCAAGAGTGTTCATTTCATTCTGGTAAGAGACACTTACGATGTCCCTGATGTGGCACATGTGTTTGTAAATGAGGTTATCCATTTTCACGGGATACCTAAGAAGATCATTTCAGATAGGGACTCCAAATTCACTTCTAGGTTTTGGACAAGTTTGCAATCATCATTGGGGACTCAGTTGAACTTAAGCACATCTTATCATCCTGAAACAGATGGGAAAATTGAGAGAGTAAATCAAGTCATGGAAGACATGCTTAGGATGTATGTCATGGATAATCAAACCCAGTGGGAGAAGTACCTACCTTTGGTAGAGTTTGCCTACAATAACAGTTTTCATAGCCCCATCGGAATGCCATCCTATGAAGCTCTGTATGGAAGGCCATTCATAACACCATTGAGTTGGGAAAGATTAGAAGACCGAGTAACAGTTGGGCCAGAATTGATTCAAGAGATGGAGGAATAGGTGATTCAAATTAGGTAGAGACTAAAGGAAGCACAGGATAGGCAGAAAAGTTATGCGGATGCACACATGACTGATCGGAGTTATAAAGTGGGAGATCAGGTTTTCATTTGTATTAGGCCTAATAAGAGTACCATACGGTTCGGGAAGGGGGAAAAGTTGTCACCTCGATTTATAGGACCATTCAAAATCCAAGAGAAAATTGGACCCGTTGCCTATCGTCTCGTACTGCCACCCCACTTGCATAAAACTCATAACATTTTTCATGTATTTGTTTTACGTCATTATGTTGTTGATGAATCACATAAACTAAATTGGAAGGAATTGCAGGTATCGGATGTGGGAACTCTCATGGTAGAACCGTTACGCATATTGGACCACAAAATTTGACAGCTCAGGAACCATATGATATACGAAGTTAAGGTCCAATGGGACAAGTATAGTCTAGGATCTTCTATTTGGGAAGACGCTGAGACATTATGACGAGACTATCCCTCACTTTTTTTTACCACCTCGAGAATATGTTTCTCGAAAGTTGGGTGTATGTAACACCACCTTTTGACTTAGACAACCAGGATTACCTGAGGCCTACACACTTTTATTTTCTATTCATAGTGAAACTATTAAATGATACACTTGAACTTTTAAGACGTATGAACCTTTATGCATGTTTAAATGTATTTGAATAATGATGGATATGATGCGATATATT
>WSFP011285404.1:0-48715 GCA_009831015.1 Picea engelmannii | reverse complement strand
AAATGAGAGAGAAGATATTGACAGATCATCTTAAGGAAATAACTAACGATCTAAACTTTCTTTTGGCAAAGTTTGGTCAAGAAGAGAAAGAACTTGAAGAATAAATAATCACATTAAAAATTCATCTTGGAGAAGCGAAAAGAACAAAATTCATGAAGTCTCAGATAATGAAGAAAGAATAAGAGGTTGAGAAGCTTGAAGAAGAAATTGCAACATTGAGAAATAAAATCATCAAGCTCAACAAGAATTTTGAAGAGACATAAACATCCACATCAGTTATAGAGAATGAAGAGAAGCACTCTAGGTTGCTAGAAAAGAAGAATGAAGAAAATAGAAATAGTGAAGCGGAAGTAATCAAAGGAAAGAATCATGGTATTCAATATACATATTGAATATACATCTTCAAGAATATCATCCATGTTCATATTGAATATACATCTTCAAGAATATCATCCATGTTCAAGCCACAAAGAAGCTTCAATCATGATCGTGATCAGTCAAGGAAGAAATTGAGAAGGACTACACCACAAAGAAGATCATTCACTCCTAGGTATGCAAATTTCTTTTATGGTCATTGTTTTTATTGTACAAATTTTGGACATAAGGTTGCAGATTGCAGGGATTATAAAATAAATGTTCAAGCAAGAAGTGATTATGTGGCCCCAAGTAACATTAAATGTTACAAATTTCATAGTTATGGCCACATAACTAGTGATTGTAGAAGCATGATCAATAATTCCATGAAAGATAACATTGATATCAGATATAAGAAAGTATGGATAAGAAAATAGGAGAACGGGTAAAAAAAGACTAGTTACTAGAGATCACAAGATTGGCAATAAAACGAGATGAAGAAAATTTTACATAGAAAAAGAAAGATGTCAGATACATAAATGTTTGGAAAATAACTGAAATAAAAGAAGGATAGGTAAATAAGGAACATGTACAAGATATTGTACTTTCAAGAATTGTAGTGAAATATGAATCCACAGACAAAAAGAAAGAAGTGAGAGCTCAGAGAGATGATGAATCTACCAATGAATATGATAATGAATCTACCAATGAAGATGATGATGAATACACATCAGAGAAGGAAGTGTTTTGATCCATCCGACTTAGAGAATCCCAGGTAATGTGAATATTAGACAGGGGGAGTCTATGGGATAGTTGTGAGACCAAAGAACCATCCTTCAAGAAACTTGCAGAGTTCATGATAGTATAGTATAAATGGGTCACCATTACGAGCAATTGTGCAAGTAGAGTCTTGGACAGTATGGATAGATATGTATTCGTAAGAACACTTAGTAGGTTTGGACATATATATGATAGTGGATGAGAGCATGGATTCATATATTGGTTCAGAGAGTGGTTCAGAGACAAAGGAACATTATCATAATGGATGATGATTACACAGTAAATGGATCGAACAATGCTAATGGATTCCAAATTGATAGATATTATTTGGACACATATAGTGCATGTAATAGTTGACATTCAAAATAGAGTAATGCTCAGAAACAACAATGAAAAAACTCCCTACGAACTATGGAAAGGAAGCGCAGAAAATAACCTCTACATCAAGGGTCCTCAGATATTTCAAAGAAACCAAGGAATTTTTATTTCTTAAACTAAGTATATCAGAGAAATGCTATAGAGGTTCAGAATGGAATATTGCAAACTAGTTACCACTCCTATGCAAACCAGTTGCAAGTTGAGCAAAGATGATAATTCAAAGTATACAGACTAGAGGCAATGCAAGTCAATGATTGGTAGATTACTATATGTGACAACATCCAGCCCAGATCTAATGCAGGCAGTTGGATAGGTGGCAGGATTTCAAGAAACACCAAAGGAATCACATGTATTAGTAGTAAAGAGGATTTTCAAATATCTCAAAGGAACAAAAGAGTTTGGATTGAGGTATCCAAAAGGAAAGGATCTATCACTTATTTCCTACACAGATGCAGATTGGGTAGTTTGCATATCACTGATGAAAGAACAGTGGAACAATGTTCTACTTGGTTGTTTCTTTAGTATCATGGATAAGAAAGAAACAATCATCAGTGTCCTTATATATAGGTGAGGCAAAATATATTCCAGTAGTAGGATGTTGTACACAGGTTCTATGGATGAAACAAAATATGAAATATATACAGGTTGAGTATGATGATCCCATTCCAATCTATTGTAATAATACAAGCACCATCAGTATCTCAAAGAACTCAGTTATGTACTCCAATACTAAGAACATTCCAATCAAGTAACACTTTCTACGGGAACATGTTATAGAGAATAACATCAGAGTTGAATATGTGGGAACAAAATAACAAGTGGCAGACATCTTTACAAAACCGCTTCAATGGGAATCCTTTGAGTATCTATGCTAGAGACTCAGAGTAATTTCTACTCGAAAATGAATCATTTTGGATACTTATCTTATATGTCTTAGATTTACACAAGGAAGCACCATAAAGAGGACAATTCAAGTTCGAATATTAGTTTCAGGAAGAGTTCATTCAAAGGTAGTATCCCCAAGGATAGTTTAGTTAGGGGGAGAAACCCCAGATGGAAAGATACCTTTTCCATTGATGAAAAGGGGGAGACATTTATCATATGAAAAATTAAAGGTAAAGGGGGAGCATGAGTGGTATTACTTCAGTATTGCATCAGAGTGTTTCCATCAATTCCAAAGAGGTATATTGTTGATTATTTGGGTTGGTTGTCATTGATGTAAACCCTTGAAGAAAGTTTGGTAGCAAATTCCTGTAGCACAAAGGTTTGGGTAATGGACCCAAGTTTGTTTGATGGATAATGGTATGAGTTTTGATATATTTGTAGGTAAGAATATTCTATATAGATAGTACAAGTCATTCCATTTCTAGTGGTATGTGGAACATCACATAACTCCTCACGATTAGAGAGTTATGGCCATGTGAAGTTTGAGAACCCTCATGAGTCATCTAGAAGCCTCAAAAGGTCAAAGTAGTCAAAGTGGTTTAAGATATTTTAGAGGGTAAATAATAAAGTGAAGTGATGAATGTACTATAAGTCAAAGTGAATAAAAAATAAATTATTTAAATAATAAATTTAATGGAGAAATTACTAAGTGGACAAGTGGTTAGAAGTGGGTTAGCCCTAAAATAAGGAAAATGGTTTATGATGGTTAGAAGATAACCCCTTGAGGTAAAGTGAAGTGATGAGTGTACTATAAGTCAAAGTGGATAAAAAATAATTTTTTTAAATAATAAAGTTAATGGATAAATTACTAAGTAGACAAGTGGTTATAAGTGGGTTAACCCTAAAATAAGGAAAGTGGTTTAAGATGGTTAAAAGGTAGTCGCTTGAGGAAGCTACATGAAAGTATTAATAGGAGGCCAGGCTCTCTCATTTTAATAAAAATTGAGAATATTGAATATCTATAAGTTAATGAGGTAACCAAAGTATATCTAAGCTGAATTTCAGAGGGAAGGTGAAGTAAATAAGGTCGAAATTCAAGGGAGGATAAATTATTTTGATGATGCTTTCTAAGGTATGTTATTTACAGGTCATCTCACCATTTTCGCAATAACATTTTTTCTAGTATGATTCAGACTATGAAATTGGGTGGTTGTTGAGGAAACATATCAAAGTATATGTGATAAAAATTTCAACTTGTGGGTCGTTGTATTATTGGAGTTACACTCTATGGAAAATAGGGTTTGTGGCTAGACCTAAAACTAGTCTAAAACAACTGCTTCGGGTAAAAATGTCATAACTTCTTCTTAACATATTAAAATTCAGTTAGACCAAAAGTATTGGTTATAGTACATTATGTATTATGTTTTGTACCATTTTCAAATCTATACAAAAAATATTGCATGCAGGGAATTCTCTACAAGTTCGATCTCTATAGTAAGCCAAAGTTCAACAAGGTATGCCATTTTTGTTATAACTCATTTTTTTGAGAGGTTATAAGTAGTAAAATATGGAGGAATTGTATAAAAGACATTGAAGAACATTGTGTACCATTTTCATATTTTTATTCATTACACGTACATAGTTATGATTATTGCAAGTTAGGGTTGTTGACTAATCCAAAATTAGTCATGTGAGACTAAAGTAAAGTTTGATAAAATGCTAGTCTCTTGTTGTTAAAGTTAAGGAAGGTTTTTAGGTACATGATCATATACACTAGGTCTATAACAAAGTTACAAATCAGATTTGGATGATAAAATTGATAAGGGATTTTGGTTGAGGTATGTTACGGATAGAGGTTGTATAACAGTGAGTTTGTGGCACATGGTTTGATGTAATGGCTTATGGTATTTGGTTATGGATAGTGTGATGTATTGATAGAGAAATTTTGATGGTTATATTGCTATATGTATTTGGTGTATGGTTGAGGTAAATGTTGGGTACATGGTTGAGACAAGTAGTTGATGATTTGGCACATACATGAGGTGTATAGTTGATGATGTTGGTACATCTTGATGAGTCATAGTTTATGTGTATTTTATACATGATTGGTACATATTTAGTGCATGTTTGATGCACTCGTTGATGGTACATGTTGAGATATAGGTTGGTGCATGGTTGATGAATTTTTTTATGGTACAGGTTGATTACAAGTTTAGGTATAGGTTGGTGAATGGTTGATGCACTTGTTTATAGTACATGATGATTACAATTTGTTTGGTATAGGTTGGTGCATGGTTTATGCACTTTTTTATGGTACAGTTTCATTATAGGTTGATTCATACATGTTTACAACAATATATCTCATAGTGATAGTGTGACATTCGTTCTGTCATTCTACTTATATTTCAGGGTAGTTGGACAAGGAAAGGATAGGTGGTTGTATCCACCTTCCAGTTGTATTTGGATAACATAGGGGGTTGTAGTCTCCTTCTGGTTGTATCCATAGAATTGGGGAGTTGGAGCTTCCCTCAAGTTGAGGCTTGAGAAACTAGGGGATTGGATCCTCCTTCTAGTTGTAGCTGGAAAGAAAAGGAAGTTGGCGCTTCCAATGAATGTAATTCTTAAAGACATATAAGAAAAAACATTCCATGGTTTTCTCCCACTTGAGGTTTCCATGTAAAACACTAGTGTACTTTGTATTTGTATGATTGCTCAGTTTTTTCATTGTTTATTTACTCTGAAACTATGGGATGATAATGCTACATTGATATAACACTTGATAAAGGATTAAATTACTCTATTACTGATTCACCCCCCCTCTCAGTAATCCAACAAACCACTCATCATGAAAATAAAACAAAATCATCTGATATGTTATACACACTTAAGTGAAATACACTCCGGAAGGTTGACTGATTGCAAAGGATGGAAGTCCTCAAGGACTAATTTACGAAGTAATGACATTCAACCATCTCAATGTGCAATTAATATGTGTCCATTGATCTTGATAATTGATTAAAGCACTTGTTTGGCTTAGTTCCTGGTCACCACCAGTGGTCATATGGAATAAAGGTCCTAAAGAGTTGATTTGCGAAATTTAACACAAAGAATGAGAAATATATCTCAGTTAAGAAGAAATGTTAAACCAGATAGGATTTGGACTTTGTCATGATTTATCTTAAGTAACTCAATACATGCTATGCATTAGAGAGCTAATAAAAAATCTTAGATCTGATCAATGAAAATTGAGAATGAAATAAAGAGGAATGGGATGGAGTTAAAAATGAAATTGATCCATATCAGTGATCAATTTATGAAAATAACTCTCACTAATTTAAAAATCCTTCATGATAATGTTTGAATAATAATGAAGAAAAAAAAAACGTTATTATTGTTAATCTAAATGAAGAGGTGCGATGGCTCAAACAAAGGGACACAATGCTTCATACCTCATACTAGTTGGGAGACTATATAAGCAAGGAATAACAATGAATAAAAAGTGTATCTTTATTCCATATCATAAGATCAAAAAAAAAGCAGAGCCCAAGAAGAATAATTGATGATTCTTATGAAGTGAGGGTGGAAGGGAGGTGCACAGAAGGATTCATATCCTTTACTAAGTAAATTGTAATTTAATGGAGTTGGTGCTTCTTAGGGTTGGTTCCCTAAAGCCAAGGGAGTTGGGGCTTCCTAGGGTTGGTGCCATAAAGAGAAGGGAGTTGGTACTTTCTGGGGTTGGTTCCCTAAAGAAAAGGGAGTTGGTACTTCTACGGGTTGATTCCCTAAAGATAAGGGAGTTGGTGCTTCCTAGGGTTGGTGCCCTAAAAACAAGGGATTTGGTGCTTCCTAGGGTTTGTGACTTGAAGAAGAGGATTTCTATCTCGTATAGTTGGTTCTCTAAAAAGGATTCGTGTCCTTCACTATTATTCATAAAAAACTTGCAATTCCTATCAATTATATTTATATAATTGATTTTACATTCAAGTCCATTGTTGATATATTGTTGTAATTAACAAAATTTAAAAGTAATTGCTAATTGTTGAAAAGGGTAATATTGATTCACCCTCCCCTCGTCTTAGTATTCCAACAATTTTATGGTACTAGTTGATGACTACACAAGAATTAGTGTAGTCAGTTTTTTCAAGAAGAAGTCAGAGGCATTCAAAAAATTCAATATCTATAAAGAAATGGTTGAAACTAAGACAAACTTAAAATCAATTGTTTAAGGTTAGATAATGGTGGAGAGTTTACATCAAAATAATTTTCATATTTCTATAGTGAGCATGGAATAAAAATGAATTTCTTAACATCCAAGACACCACAACAAAATGGAGTCGTCGAAAGAAAGAATAAAGCAATATAGGAAATGGCTAGAACCATGTTGAAGGATTCCAAGTTGGGTGACATATTTTGGGTACATGTATTACATACAATAGTTCATATTAAGAATAGAGGAATTCTCAGAGGAAACAATGATAAGAATCCCTACAAGTTATGGAAAGGAAGACCAACAAATGTGAATCATCTTAGAGTATTTGTAATAAATTTCTACATCAAAAGAGAAGATGGAAGGATTGGAAAATTTGACTCTTGAGTTGAAAAAGGCATATTTTTTAGGTACACAAGCAAGAGAACGACATATAAATGATTTAATATAAGACTCAGTAGAATCGTGGAAATCATCAATGTAACGATTGACGAGAAATATGTATGGAAGGTAAACAAAGGAAGAAAATATTCAAAAGAGAGGAATGACGAAGAAGACCTAAAAGAAGAATATGTAGAAGAAGAAGCAGAAGAAGAAGAGAAGCCAGAAGTAGACCAAGAGGAAGATGAGGAATAGATACCTCCCAAGACACCTATCCGATGAGTGCACACAAATAATCCACCAGAACATATTTTTTGGATTAAAGATGTAGGAGTTGAAACCCAAAGAAGGATACATTCACTAGAACAAAAACACCTAGTTCTATTATCCACATTTGAACCAAGAAGTTTCAAAGAAGCTAGAAAACATGAACATAGGATCAAGGATATGGATGAAGATTTGGATCAGATATAAAAGAATGATACATGGGAATTGGTTCCAAGTCCCAAGAACAATAATGTGATTGGGACAAAGTGGGTATTCAAAAACAAATTGAATGAATATGGACATGTAACTAGAAATAAAGGAATATTAGTGTGCAAAGGATATACTCAGATTGAAGGCATAGATTTTGAAAAAACCTTTTCCCCAGTTTCCAGGATGGAAGCAATCTGATTGATCTTAGTTTATGGATGTTCCAAAAGAATCAAGGTATATCATATGGATGTTAAGTCAACCTTTCTCAATGATAATTAGAGGAATAAGTCTACATTGAATGACTAGAAGGATTTCTATAATTAGAAAATAAATATTATGTGTGCATACTAAAGAAAGCATTGTATGGAATTATTTAGGCACCCAAAGCATGGTATTCAAGATTGGGCATGTATCTTCAGCAACAAGGATTCAAGAAGAAAAATGCATATGAAAATATCTACATAAAAATGGATCGAGACAGTATATTGATAATTAAAGTTTATGTATATGACTTTATCTTTGAAAGTGATGATGACAAGATGAGTCAAGAATTTTCCAAAGACATGTAGAATGAGTTCAAAATGTCTCTACTTGGTGATTACATATATGTCAATGTGATAAATGTATTTTCATCTCTTAGACCAAGTATATTAGAGAAATGCTAAAGAAGTTAGGAATGGAATATTGCAAACCAATTATTACTCCTATGCAGACTAGTTACAAGCTAAGAAAGGATGATGACTCCAAGGATGTAGATTACAGACTCTATAGATCAATGATTGGAAGCTTGCTCTATGTGATATCATCTAGACCATATGTGATAGAGGAAGTTGGACATGTTGATATATTCCAAGAAACACCAAAAGAAACACATTTCATGTAAGTAAAGAGGATATTCAAATATATCAAAGGAACAAAAGAGTTTGGGTTATGGTATCCAAAAGGGAATGATCTATTTTTGGTAGCCTACATGGATGCGGATTGGGAAGGCTTTATTAACTATATAATAAGTATAAGTGGAGAATATTTATACTTAGGTGATTATATGGTATCATGGTTGAGAAAAAAATAGTCATCAATATCTTTGTCCACAAAAAAAGCAGAGTATATCGCAGTAGCAACATGTTGCACTCAAGTTCTCTCTATGAAGCAAACCTTGCAGGATATACAAGTGAAGTATCACGATCCCATTTGAATACTACATGATAAAACACTATTGACGATTAAAACCACAACGATGAATTCTGCACGCAAATTATTTCTAGGGGCTATTATTTAATTATGATAATAATATAATACTAGTAGGTGGGACCCCCTTATACACTAGAGAAACAAAGATAGACATGTTAGGTGTTGAGGAAAAGATATGAAATTATCTTACTCAAGCATTTTTTGATCTCTCTTGGATAATGAAAGATAGTCAGGAATGTTACCCTATGTTTATAGCCTCAAAAGTGTTTCCCAATCCACAAGTATTAATTACAAGGGGTTAGGTTGATTTTTTAATAAAAGATTATTGAAAAAAAGTATAACATTTTTATACCATTTTCTAAATAATATAGATGAAAAAGGTAAATTTAGAGATAAAATAAAAAATACCAAGTCACATATCAACACAGATGAGACAGAATAGAAATCACTTATTTCATTCCAAGAAATCAAAATAATTATTCCTTTTAGAAAAATCCTTGAGGGAGTTTGGGCCAAAGTCAAACTTAGATATCCCCAATGAAAACCATACAAAAGGACTCTGACTGAAAGTAAAAACTGAACTTTAAAATATGGATCATCTTGCCAAATATTGCTTCCCACTTGAATCTGCACAATATCCTTAGTCATGAAATTTAATTCATAAACAAGCAAGTCTACACAGACTATCAAATATAGATCAACACCTCTCAAAAAAAGTGTCTGAATGATGTAATTCAGCTTTGAATCTTGTTTTCTACAATAGAACCTTGTTGTCATAAAAGAGAATTAGTCTTTTAATGAATTGAAGAATGAAAAAACTTAACTATTTCAATAAAACTCAAGAGAAAACCTTAGTATGATTTATCCTTCTATTCCCCCTTTTTCTTCCTCTTCCTTTGGATTTTATACATTCCAAATTAGTTGAAGTAGTTCAACCACTTCATTTAGTTAAGTTAACAAAAACTCAACTAACTTTTAGTTTAGGGGAGTAATTAATAATACTACTAATAATAAGGGTCTTTTAATAAATAATAGCTAGTAGGTGGGACCCCTTGTAACTCCTTTTAATTTATTTAACAAAAATAAACATAAATGAACAATAAATTAGACAAATCCCTCCTTGTGGCTCTCATAATCATTTCATAATTTTAAAATTAAGTATCAATTATATTTCAAATCATATCCAAACATATAATATCCAAAATATCCAAAAATAGTATGTTGTCCAAAACCTTCAGTAGTCCTCTGTCCTCAACAAAACAATAATAAAGTAAAGTATAAAACCATATTTATCACTTTGAGAGGCAATTTTCCCTTTGTTGTTGCTATCTCCTTTTGACTTCTCTGAATTAGCCTTAGGTTTTGTAGAGCCTTTAGGCTTGATCTCACTGATGACATGAAAACAATCATCTCTCAAGTGCATGCAGGATGAAACAAATTTGGCTAAATCACTTGAGGGGGAGGAGGGGGAAACAACAAATTTTCCTTTATCATGCATATGGTGGGCTTCGACTTTGAGTATTTTTATTGTGTGGGAGGACTATACAGATCATTGTGCAAGGGAAATATGGACATTTTGGTTAGAAGTTGGAGGAGAATGTAGAGACAACTTTGGCCAACCGCGATGTTGGGAGACTGTTGGGTGAACAATATCCTACCATCTGTCATTCCCAGGGACTTCAAGTTGCAATTAAACATGAGGGGGCACAAGGATACCAAGGACATATTGGGGTTTGAAGGGAATCCTCTCTGGTTTAGGTTGGACTACCCTTTGTCCAATTCAATTGAAAAAACCATCTTGGAAGAGTTGGTTTAAATATTTAGTATCTCCATCAAAATGTATTGACAACCTTGGCCTTTTAGGCCCTCTGTTCCAATTCCCTCTGCCCCTGTTATTTTTTCCATGACTTCCTCTTCTGAAGAATATCATCATGTATACAATTTTTATTAGCAACTAACTTCTTAAACAAACCATACATGACATCTCTTAATATGAAACAAAGTTTGTCTCACCAATCAAATTAGACCCATGCAATCCAATCCATCAAATTCATTCAATAATTGTAAATGAACAAGGGGTGAATTAGGGTTCTGGGATATCTAAGGGGATTGTATTGAGCAAAAAAGTGAGAAAATGAAAGGGAGTAATAAAAAAATTATTGCTCAACCATCATTGAACAATTGACTATGCAACAATAGCCAAATCATATAATCTAGGAGACATCTCTGTGTTATTTCTTAATCAATGTAATACAAAGTTTTAATTTAATTTTAAGAACAGGGCATGCAAAATGAATCTAGGATTTTGGGGGGATTTGTATTGAGTGAAAAAATGATAAAATGGAAGGGAATTTGATGGATTTTGTTCATAAAACAAATTAAATAAATCATACAATCATAACTATGTTCAAAATTAATCCAAAAAACATCCACTTCCAATACCAACATTCATTGTTCGTCACTTGTATACAAAACTGCTTGATGTCTCAATAGCAATTAAATTTTCTAGAAATCCTTAATTTTAACATTATGTGCATTCATAACTTATAAAACGAATTTCCATTCAATAGTATTGTTTATTATAAAGTTGATCCCTTCTTCTTAATTTTTTAAAATAATGAAAACATGCACAACAATATGATCAACATATATCCCTTATAATCAATAATGCACCACAATAAGAAATCAACAATTATTGTTCACCAATAAAAAATAGAGCCAAATTTAAATGTACACAGGTGTATTTTCAAAAACATGGATAGACTTAAAAGCATGCATGATCATACACCAGAATTTAATCAATCAATCGACAAAATATTGAATTGAAACAACATTCAATCCAAACATAAACCATGATATTGATCTCAGCATATATAACTTGCTTTTTAAACAATAGGTAGTCTTCACAATGATTTTGATATAACTATATCATATATGAAGCGAACAAAACTTAAACTGATACACATGCACCTTTTTTTTTAACTTGCCATAACCTTGATCATGCTTGATAAAATTCACCCATCTGTTTTCTTATGCAATAAAGACCATGCTAGGTAAAACACAGTGATCAAACCATAACGAATAGAAAGACATCCCTCTATTGTATGCAACCATGCCTTTCCTTTTTTAATTTGTTTAAACAATTTCATCACAGAGGTACCTCAAAGATATTCGACCAAAAGGGATGGGTTTATAAACGAGAGAGAAAGTCTCCTTAAATTTCCACAATCATTAACTGATAACCCAACACTTGAAAAACCTCATAATGTGCCTGAGGAGAGCATAAATGGTTAGATTCTGAGTCGGTCTGTCAAAAATCAAATGCAGGGAGGAAGCACATGCTTATATTTTAAACAAAAACATAGAGAGATGGTGGTCTTCCAATACTTATATCCATTTAACCATCAACCACAGGCCAAAAAAAATTTTGAACTGAAACAACAATGACCCACACAGTCCTTCGAATTATTACTCCAAGCCCTTGATGGAACCAATAGTTAACAACTGAGGAGAGACAAAGGAAATTCGATTAAAATAACCCAGTGCACATAGGTGCATCTAACACTTGTAGAGAAGAGATGAGGGTTAAATTAACAGTGGTGGTTAACCAAACACAACGAGACATTGTCTCTTTCCAATCACTTGAGATAATAATAATTTTTAACAACAACAACAATGAGGACACACACATTTTTTTGAAAGAACATCGAGATATAACCTGTATCAATCAAATACCCACACAAGACTGTATTAACATTCAGGGCAAACCAAGACTGTATCTTGGGTCACTTTCAGTGAAAAAGAATTAAGAATGAGATACCAATGAAAACTCGAGTTTCAAGAAAATAACACACCATTGTTGGCAATTTCTTTGCAACTAGGTAAGGATTACCATAACAATTGAGAGGGAATCAAGTTAAAAGACAATGATACACAGAAAAAAACCCTCAATCATCAAACCCAGAGTCTTATCACACTACTGTCACTTATTATTCCACATAGACCCATCATAAAACTACATTGACCGAGAAAAAAACCAATGCCCAAGTTAATAACACCCATTCCTTTGCTTTCAATTTCAAACATTTTACAATCATCATAGAGATCCATAACACCACATTTACACACAGTCAAAAATATCAAGAACACACAGAATCCAAGAATCATTGAGCCACCATTTGGTTCATAAAATAGATAATACTTCATCGATGGAGAGAAAAGAACCATACCTGTGGTAAAAACTCTTAAATGACGAGTTGGTCGAGCTATCCCTTCCCAAAAAAATTGAAAATGTGGTGCTTCACAACCAACAGAGAGAAATTTCAACAATGGAACAATTCTATGGTGACGGGTGATAGGGAAGGTTTAGAGTAACATGTAGTAAATGCATGTTGCTTCCATCACCTGGCCCCATTCATTTAGAAGTACGAGACAACCCAATAATCATAACATCCACCAATAAATCAAACCATATAACCAATGCATAATCAATGCCAAACCATCATAAGATTTGAGAACATATCTATTGCACAATGCACCACCAGAACTATTTCATATGTTAACCCTTGCCATAAATCCACACAATAAATGAAATCATATCCATATTTCTATATGTGCCTCCATTAGACATTAATTAAATTTCCATAGCCCATTAATCAAACCATAGCATAATAGTTAGGATTAACACTTGTACCCATTAATTCTTCCATTCGAAATTTGCATGTAGTCTTTTATTAATACATGGTTTCTTTCTTTTGTTTGAACTATAGAACCTTTTCATAATTTCCCTTGTTTTGATCATGCTACCAATAAGTATCCCTTTTATATATGTGGCTAAGTAATCAACATAAGAATTAGTAACAAGGTTATAACATAGCAATTGTAACTAACATGATCCTCATAACCAAGAAACTCTTCTGTGTCACAAATTATTACCAACAACATGCATTAACCACTCATGATCACGCCAAATGCAACTAGACAGCATCATCAAAAAGGTAGGACCATGTAGTCAACATCATAACATCAAAAAAATATGTGTCATATGTCTATCCTTGCACCTCTAGTCTACAAGGGGGGGCCACCTACTAGTATTATATTATTATCATAATTAAATAACAATGTTTTTAGCAATCCTTTGCGGGCGTAATTCATCGTTGTGATTTTAATCATCAACAAAATGGCGAATCCATAGGGAAATCTATTTCCAACAGATTAAGAACTCAGAATCTCTCGTTTTGCAGATCATGTAACATCAAATCAAGAAGATATAACTGAGAAATGGTTATGCAATAGGGGGAAGTGAGCGTATTTAAGGGAATAATGACCAGGAATTTGGTAATAACTCATGGAAAATGTTAAGTATGAGGGGGTGTATCCCTATAATCATAATCATTCAACTAAAAAGTATTCTTGATTTCTAGGAGAAAAAAAATTATGAACTTGATCTTTTGAATCTTGAAATTGATGAAAGAAAAGGAATGCAAAAGAGGGATAAAACCAACTATCTTATAAAACAACAGTTGAAGAAGATAAGAATTTCAATTATGTTTTATATAGGAACATCTTGACATCTTTGTAACTCGATTGTTATTGATTAACAATACTTTGCAGAAGCGTCGTTGTGGAAAAACTGATCCAACATTTTATTTTGAAAAGAAAAGAAGTCAAAAGAAACAAAAAGTAAGAAAAGTCCTAGCATAAATGAAACAACAGAAACAAAATAAGAAGAAATGAAATGACAAAAATGTAAAAATAGAAATGTAAGAACAAAAATGAAAAACTACTATAATACATAAAACATTCCATACAATGTTAAACCTTTCAAGTTGGTTACACATAGTGTTTTAAATTGGAACCGTTAGTGCTGTAGGAAAACAATCGCTCATGTAAGTCCTTTAGAATGCAAGAATTTTCACCCAGGACAAAAGCGATCTTAAATGGACCCAACCACAATTTTTGAAACTTTGAATGCCTTCCTCTATCATCATGAGCTGAATACCACAACAATACCTTCTCATTTGCTTTAAATTTGACAACCTTGACACTTTTGTTGAAATATTTGTTAGCAATCTATTGTCTTCTCTTTATACTATCCAAGGAAAATGGCCTTTGCTCCTCTAAAGATAAAAGTGCATTCAATCTTTGAGAAACATCAGAATAATTTAATTAATCTACCTATGCCATTAACCTTAAGGAGGAAAGTTCCATCTTAGTAGGAAGAATGGCTTCTTAACCATAAACAAGCTAGAAAGGAGTGAAACCAATTCTCACCTTGGTGGTAGTGCGATCTACACAAAGGGCATAAGTGAGGAGTGTGTGCCATTGGTGAGGCTTATCTTCAATGAGCCTCTTGATAATTCTTACCATATTCTTATTGGTAGACTCAGTGTGCCCATTACCTTGGGGATAATAAGTTGATGAGGTAAAATTTTTAACCCCCAACTTAGCTAAAAATTGAGTTAGCTTAGCATAAATAAAAGCGGGACCATTGTTTGTAATGATTTCGAAAGGAAGACCAAATCAGGAAAAAATATTATTTTCAAGGAAAGAAATCACCTGATCATCCTACGAATGCTTAAGTGGAACAATTTTAGCCCATTTTGTAAAATAGTATGTAGTTGTCAAGATAAATACTTGTCTTGCTAAAGATGGAGGATTAATAAGACCAATAAATTCCAAACCCCATTTTGAGAAAGGAAAGTTAGGGAGGACAGGTTGTAAAGGTATAACAGAAAGACGTTCTTTCCCAACAAATTTTTGGCACTTGTCACAAGATCTCAAAAAATTATAAGAATCACGAAAGATTGAAGGCCAATAGTACCCTTTCCTGATAATCTTAAAAAAAGTTGTTTTAGCAGAAAAATAGCCTCCTACATGGATAACAAAATTTGAAGAACCATGAGTCTCTTGCAACAATGTTTGTGCTTCCTCATTGTTCACATAGCGAAGCAACATACCATTGGTATATCTTCTAAACAAGAAGTCTCCTATAATTATGTATTTAGCAGATTCGAGATAGATCCTTCTCCTTTGATGGGTATCTAAGTTATCTAGACATCTTTGATTTTGCAAGTAGTAAACCAAATATTTATACCAAGGATGTTCAGACACAGGAAGGATTTGATTGTCAATGTAAAATAGTGTTGATAGAGAGATATCATGGTCATCAATTTCTTCACTCATTTCAACATGCTGAGATAAGTGAAGGGATAAGTAACGTCCCTTGATAGTTTTAGAAGTCCTGATACTTAGATCATGATCCTAAATCTTGGCAAGCCAATGTGAAATATTTCTTGAAAGATAAGTCTGTGAGAGTAAAAACTTGATAGCAGGTAAAGGGACTTTTACCAGCGTATCCTTAGCTAAGATGAAATGGAGAAATTTTTCAATAGCTTTAACGAGAGAGAAAGCATGATTTTCAATAAAAGAATATTTAAACTCATTATCAAACAATATTTGACTTATGTAAGCCACTGGTTTTTCATTATCTTGGTCATCGCACTAAAGGATGATGGAAGAAACTGCTTCCTCTGTGGCATTAGTATATATCATAAATTATTTCTCAAAATCTAGCTTCTCCGAAACCGGTGCAGAACTAATTTCTTTATTGATCCCTATGAAATCATTTTCGACGTCATCTGTCCAAGAAAAAGAACGATCTTTCTTTAGGATATTGTGAATTGGCTTAACAATCACAACAAAATCAGGAACAAACCTATGGACGAAGTTAATAACACCGATGAAATCTTGAAACTCCTTCTTGGAAGTAGGAGCAAGAAGATTTAGGATAGCAGTAATCCTTTCTAGATCAATGCTTATTCCTAAATCCGAGACAATGTGTCCAAGGATATTTCCCTTGATAACACCAAAAATAGACTTAAGAGGATTTAGATAAATGCCAATTTTCCTACATCGCATGAGAATCTTTCCAATATGACCGAAATGATGTGATCGGTTTTTAGAATACATAGTTAAGTCATCAACATAAATCTGAATAATTTTACCGATCAAATCGTCAAAAGCTATTTGCATAGCTCTTTGAAAAGTAGAACCTGCATTAGATAATCCAAAAGGCATATGTTCGTAAGAAAAAGTTCCCCAACGAGTAATAAAAGTTGTTTTAAATATAGTTGTCCTTTTTACCTTGATTTGATTATAACCAGAAAACTTGTCAAGTAAGGACATCATTTGTGACCCTGCAACTTGTTGCAAAATAATTTCCATATTAGGCAGGGCAAAATGATATTTAACACTTTCCCTATTAAATGCATGAAAATAAACCATAATATGATCTGACCTATTGACTTCTGAACATGAACCAAATTGTAAACCCACTCAGAATACTTAACAGGAAAAATTATCCCAACGTTCAAGAGTTTTTCCAACTCTTTCCGAATAGTTGCTTCTAGTGCAAGGTTAATTGGTTTCTATTTTTGCCTAACTGGTTTTATGCCTTTCTTGATAGGATGGAATGTTGTATAATAGTAGGATCAAAACCACAAAGATCCTCATAGTACCAAGAAAAAACATTTGAAATTCACCAAGCAACTTAGTGAACTTCAGTTTTTCTTCTTCAGAACATTAGGCACCTATTTTAACATTCTTTGGAGACTCGGGTGTTCCAATGTTCAAGGAAATGGTTTCAACCACTTCCCTTTTCGACTCCTCTTCTTTATTTTTATTTTTTTTTACCACATCACTTGATGAAAATGAACTTTCTAGAAGAGTCAATCCTTTAGGAATTTTTTTTACCTTCTATTGATATAATTTCCTTAGGCTTATAAGGTTCATTTTGGATGAAAGCACAGATGATCTCATCACTAGGGAAGACATGCCATGACTCTATATTGTCAGGGATGTGTGAATGATACAGAGATTGAAAAGTATAATCAGGTCTTTGTGGCAGAAGTTGCTGAGTAGGAGAGGCTGCAAGAAAACAACTAACCTATCAACCATTGAGTTCAATTCTCTTTTAACATGAATGATCTTGAAAGATAGAAAATTTGAGATAAGTGCCCAAATAGTTTGGGTATAACATTTCATTAACTTCTTTCTAGGAGAGTATATCTTACGTACAAGGTTTACAACAAGTTTGGAATGCCCAAAAATTGTGAGGTGACCACAACCTGAATTATAGACATTTTCAATTCATAACAGTAATGCTTCAAATTCAGTGACATTGTTTGTGCAAGCAAACTCTAACCTATAGGAAAAGTTATGAATTTTACCGACAGGAGAGTACAAGATAATACCAACCATGTTTCCGTCAATGGAGCATGAACAATCAAAGTTCATATGCCACATCCCATCCTCTATGTTGATTTTTTCCAAGGGAGTGTTCTCTTCATCTATGAAGATGGAATACACTCCTATGTCCTCAATATAATTCACATTAGGTTGTGGGATGCTTTCTATGTAAGGTGGAATTATCCCCTTCCTTAGGACTATGATATTTTTACCATTCTGAGGAACGGATGAGTGTGTCCTATAAAGTGAGAGGTATCCACCCATCAAATCTTTCTAATCTCTTCCTAAGATGATCGAGTAATTACTTACTGGCATATCAATTACCTGAATATTAAGGGTTTTCCTTATTTCAGGATGTGCGCACAAAAACAAGGTTACATCCTTGATTTCACCTATAATCATTTGTTGAAAACTATTATAAGAGAGCATGCTTTTGGCGTTTTAGTTTTGTACAAGACAAACCTAGCTCTTCCATAATAATTTTCAGCAATACACTTAGGCCCGAACTTCCATCAATGAGAAAACAATGGGCAATATTATCCATTATATTTAATGAAATATAAAATGGGGTTTTTTTTACAATATGCCTAAAGTTATGTACACCTACTTTATTTACAAACAAATCCTCTTCACCTACCTCTTCATAGAGATTGGATACAATGGACGCTTTTCCTTCCATGAAATTTTTCAGATGCTTTTGTTGCTCAGGGACAACAACCATGTCCCATAGGGTAGCATCTTCTTTAATGTTGGGGAACTGATTTAGAATGGTGTATTTGGAAGAGGGAAGAAGAGAGGTAGTTCCTTTACTATCGAGAGCCTTAGAAACCTGAACAGTATCAGCTAGTGAATATGAGCTTGGGATATAAGAAGTGTGAGGAGGATCATATTTGCCTTTTGGAGCATAGGATTTATTCCTAGTATTTATGATCATGACATCCTCTAGCTCTGCAAAGTCTAGGACAACAATGGTAGTTTCAGGTATCTTACCAAATATGTTATCTTTGGCACTCCTCTTTACTTAACATGTACTTTCCTCATGGTGTTCCTCACAAAATTTACACCAACTATGAGGCATGATAGCTTTAGGTTGAAATTTATTTTCATTAAGATTCTTTAAAGGTGGTGAAGAAGAACATGAGGCCCGAGGGGTAAGAGAGGGGAAATTTCCTTTAGAATCATACACTATCATTCAATTATTCATGTCTTGTACAAGTTGTAAGAGGGTTTACATATCCATATGTTTAACTGAGTCTCCCTTAGGAAGACCCGATCTTTAAATCTTTTCTTCATACTCTAAACAAGTATGCAGAGTGGAACCAAGGTTATCAATGGCCTTTTCTTCAAGCCTATGATGGTAGGGGGAAGGTAATGCATTATAATAATGCATGAAAGAGGCTTGGTTTTGAGGGTGAATGAGTTCAAGGATTTGGTTGTATAAATTAGTGAAATGTAAGTTGAAAGAATTGATATTTTCACTATATATATAAGCAATGTTATTGTATTCCCATAACTTCTCGATTGGGCTTTTGGATTTACCATAGGTAGATTTGAACCAATAGACTAAATCCTCACAAGTAGAAATAATCTTAGGAGGAAGGTATAAGAAATAAACCTCTGCCTTCCCTTCAAGGGAATGAACAAATAAGTGCATACAAGTTTAATTATCATTAGCTCCTATGTTATGACAAGCATTTGAAAATGAAACCAAGTGTTCATTAGTAGTGACTTTTTTATTCCCATAAAACTTTGGGAGATTATCTTTGAATTTTGGAAGAGGATGAGTGGAAGGTGTTAAATTTAGTGGAGAGGAAACATGCCATGGAGTAGTGGTAGTGTCTTCCTCAAATTGGAAGAGACCATACTTTTTAATGATCATGGTGGGGTTTGTAGTTGTCTGGATTGGAATTTGATGGCTATACAAACTTCCAATCACTAACGAGGTTGAAGGTTGAGATGAAGAAGCACCTCTAGTGCCACTAGAACCAAATAAACCACCAATAGATGCCATTATGTGAGTGAAAGGTAAGGCAGATAAAGATGAACTGACCAAATCAAAAAACGTTCTCCTTAGAGTACTTTGTTGGGCTTATAAAACAACGTTTCTTCTTCCTATTCCATCAATAGGATTAATCTCAGGTGACAAACCTCTTCTTCTCCTAGAGATACAAGGGTTTAAGGACGTGAAAAGAAGAACCAACTCTAGGAAAAAGAAAGCTAAAGTTGATTCCTAGGTTGTCTTTGCCTAGCTTCCCAACGTTCTTGGACAGTTATGTCTTGTTCAATTGTTTCCCATGAGTGTTAAAGATCAACCTAGGTATTAGAGGTCTCTAAGAATGTATTAAACAAGTTTAAAGAAATGTTGGTTTGATATTTAAGACCCGACTCAATATGGGGCTTCCTTGCAATAGGTACAGTCATGAAGAAAATAAATAGTCAAAGGAAAGATATCAGAAATACAAATATATTGAATGAAATTCGAGCATATAATCCACCAGAGAGATATTGAAGATCTCCCTAGTATGGTCACCAAATAAATGTTGAGGAAAATATATGAAATTACCTTACTCAATCATTTTTGGATCTTGCTTGGATAATGAAATATAATCGGGAATGTTACCCTATGTTTATAGCCTCAAAAGTGTTTCCCAATACACAAGTATTAATTAGAAGGGGTTAGGCTGATTTTTTAATAAAAGATTGTTGCAAAAAAGTATAACATTTTTATACCATTTTCTGAATAATACAGATGCAAAAGGTAAATGTGGAGCTAAAATAAAAAATACCAAGTCACATATCAAAACAGATGAGACATAATAGAAATCACTTATTTCATTCCAAGAAATCAAAATAATTGTTCCCTTTACAAATATCCCTGAGGGAGTTTGGACCAAAGTCAAACTTAGATATCCCCGATGAAATCCATACAAAAGGATTCTAACAGGAAGTAAAAACTGAACTTTAAAATCAGGATCAACTTTCCATAGATTGCTTCCCACTCGACTTTGCACAATATCCTTTATCAATCATGAAATTTAATTCATAAACAAACAAGTATACAGAGACTATCAAAGATAGATCAACACCTCTGAAAAAAAGTGTCTTAATGATGTAATTCAGCTTTGAATATCGATGTCTACAATAGGACCCTATTGTCATAAAAGAGAATTAGGCTTTTAATGAAATGAAGAGTGAATGAAAACTGAACTATCTCAATAAAACTCAAGATCAAACCTTACTCTGATTTCTTCTTCTATTCCCCCTTTTTCTTCCTCTTCCTTTGGATTTTATACATTCCAAATTATTTGAAGTAGTTCAACTGCTTCATTTAGCTAAGTTAACAAAAAATCAACTAACTTTTAGTTTAGAGGAAGAGTTAATAATAATAATAATAATAATAATAAGGGTATTTTAATAAATAATAACTAGTAGGTGGGACCCCTTGTAACTCCCTTTAATTTCTTTAACAAAATAAACATAACTAGACAATAAATCAGACACATCCCTCCTTGTGGCTACCATTATCAGTTTCATAATTTGAAAATTAAATATCAATGATATTTAAAATCATATCCAATCATATAATATCCAGAATATCCAAAAATAGTATGTTGTCCAAAACCTTCAATAGTCCACTGTCCTCAATAAAACAATAATAAAGTAAAGTCAGAACCCATATTTTCCACTTTCAGAGGCAATTTTCCCTTTGTTGTTTCTATCTACTTTTGACTTCTCTGAATTAGCCTTAGGCTATGTAGAGACTTTAGGCTTGATCTCACTGATGACATCAGAATAATCATCTCTCAAGTGCATGTGTGATGAAACAGATTTGGTTGAATGACTTGAGGGGGAGGAGGGGTTAACAACAACTTTTCCTTTATCATGCATATGGTGGGCTTCAGTTTTAAGTCTTTTTCTTGCATGGGAGGAATGTACAGGTGAGTGTGCGGGGGAAATATGGATAATTGGGTTAGCAGGTGGAGGAGGAGAAGGTAGACACAAATATTTCCAGCCATGATGTTGGGAGATTGTTGGGTGAACAATATCCTACCATATCTAATTCTCAGGGACTTTAGGTTGCAATGAAACATGAGGGGGCACAGGGATACCAGGGACATGTTGGGATTGGAAGAGAGGCCTATCTGGTCTAGGTTGGACTACCCATTGTCCAATCCAATTGAAAAATCCATCTTGGAAGAGTTGTTTTAACTGTTGAGGATCTGCATCAAAATGTATTGAGAATCTTGGCCTTCTAGGCCCTCTTTTCCAATTCCCTCTATCATTGTTCTTTCAACCATTACTTTCTCTGCTGAAGAAGTTCATCTTGTATACAACGTTTATTAGCAACTAGATTATTAAACAAACCATACATGACATCTCTTAATATGAAACAAAGTTTGGCTCAACAATCACATCGGACCCATGCAATCCAATCCATAAAATTCATTCAATAATTTTCAATGAGCAGGGGGTGAATTAGGGTTCTAGGATATCTGAGGGGATTGTATTGAGAAGAAAAGTGAGAAAATGAAAGGGGGTAAGAACACAATTACTGCTCAACCATCAATGGACAATTGACTGTGCAACAATAACCAAATCATATCAGTTGTGAGCCATCTCTGTGTTATTTATTAATCATTGTAATACAAAGTTTTAATTTAATTTTAAGAACAGGGAGTGCAAAATGAATATGAGATAGTAAGAGGATTTGTATTGAGAGAAAAAGTGAGAAAACGAAAGGGAATTTGATGGATACTATTCATTTTTTTTTAAATAAATCATACAATCATAACTCTGTTCAAAATTAATGCAAAAAGCAGCTACTTCCAAGACCAAAATTCATTGTTCCTCAATTGTATACAAAAATACTCGATGTCTCAATAGGGATTAAATTTTCTAGAAATCCTTAATTTTAACAGTTTGTGCATTCATAACTTATAAAAATGTTTTCCATTCAACAATATTGTTTATTATAATGTTGATCCCTTCTTGTTGTTTTTTAAAAATAATCAAAAAGATGCACAACCATATGCTCAACATCTATCCATGATAATCAATAGTGCACCATGATAAGAAATCAACAATCATTGTTCACCAATCAATAATCGGTCCCAATTAAAATGTACACAAGTGTATTTTAAAAAACGTGGACAAACTTAAAAGCATGTATGATCATACACAAGACTTTATTCAATCAATCGACAAAATCTTGAATTGAAACAACAGTCAATACAAACATAAACCCTGGGCTTGATCTCATCATATATAACTTGTTTTTTAAACAATTGGTAGTCTGCATGACGATTTTGATATAACTGTATCATATATGAAGCGAACAAAACTTAAAATGACACAAAGGAACCTTTTTTTTTAACTTACCAAAACCCTGATCGCGCTTGATAAAATTCACCCAGGTGTTTTCTTATGAAATCAAGACCACGCTTGATAAAACACAGTGATCGAACCATAACGAATAGAAAGACAACCCTTGATTGTATGAAACCATGCCTTTCCTTTTTAAATTTGTTTAAACAATTCCATCACAGAGGGACCTCACAGATATTGGACCAAAAGGGATGGGTTTATAAATGAGAGAGAAAGTCTCCTTAAATTTCTAGAATCATTAACTGATAACTGGACACTTGAAAAACCTAAGAATGTGCCCAAGGAGAGCAGAGATGGTTAGAGTTTGAGTTGGCTCTGTCAAAAATAAAATGTAGGGAGGCAACACTTGTTTATCTTTTAAACAAAAACACAAAGAGTTGATAGTCTTCCAATACATATATCCATTTAACCATCAACCACAGGACAAAAAGAAATTTTGAAAACAAAACAACAGTGAGCCACACAGTCCTTCGACTTATTACACCAAGACCTTGACAAAACCAATAGTTATCACCCAAGGAGAGACAAAGACAATTCGAGTAAAATAACCCAGTGCACACAAGTGCATCTAACACTTGCTGATAAGAGACGAGGGTTAACTTAACAATGGTGGTTAACCAAACACAGCGAGACAATGTCTCTTTCAAATCACCTGGGAGGTTAATAACTTTTGACAACAACAACAATGAGGAAACACACATTCTTGTGAAAAAATGTCGAGATATAACCTGTATCAATCCAATACCCACACAAGAATATATTAACGTTTGGGGCCAACCAAGACTAGATCTTGGGTCTATTTCAGTGAAAAGGAAAAAGGAAAAGGTTACCAACAACAACTCGAGTTTGAACAATAGAACACATGACTATTGGAAATTTCTCTGCAACTGGGTAAGGATTACCACAACAACCTAGAGGGAAATGGGTTAATAAACAATGATACAGAGAACAAAACCCCTCAATCACCAAACGGAGAGTCTTATCGCACCACTATCACTTATTATTCCACATAGACCCATCATAAAACTACATTGACCAATAAAAAAACCAATGATCCAGGTGGATATCGATGGCCACCCATATTTTCCAACTAGCTCAAAACAGTTTTATGGAAGTTTTAGTAATTTACTATTTTTAGCAGTTTTTCACATCCCGAGCCGTTTTGAGGCCCTAAATGATGTTTTTTTGGGGAAAATGAGGAAAATTATCCAATTTCCTTCAATATTTACTCCAAAATGAATCTCCTCTATGATACCTTTCCAACGGGCTATCATATGCCTAAAACAAAGATCATATGCAAAAGTTACGACCCTAGGAAGTTGATGTACTAACTTACCCAAATGGGGCCCACATGACTTTTGGCGCTTCATCTCCTAGGGTTAGGTTTTTGGATGTCTAAGGTTTTTGGAATTCCTGTTTATTTTAAAAATTCCTTCAGAGCCTCATTTTAATCATCTTCTTGCAAATGAGCACAACCTTCACATCTCTCCTCAGAGATAAGCTGCCACCAATCCAGTAAGCTTATTTCCACTGCATTTTACAATTTTAGCTTATTTCCTTATTGAATAGAAAACAAGTTTTATTGTATCTCCGTTATTTTTTGTTAAGTGCCTATTAATAGTCTGTAGTCATTTCATTCTGCTCATAAAATCTGGATCAGTGGTATCAAAGTGGTCTGATCCTTGTCGTCTTAATGCATGTACCCAACGAGGTCGGAGTACAAAGAGTTGGGTCTCTAGCTTGTTTCTCTTGAGGTCAAAATCTCTTGCATGCCCAAGAGACCTCTCATGGTAGGAGAAAATAAAGATGAAGGGATAGGAGATCCTTTCAAACTGTTGATTGAGGAATCCCTTACGCAACAAAGGAATGAGAAGATAGATAGTTTCACGCAAATACTTTGGCGGCTACCAATAGGTGACACATCTTCCTCGAGCGGAGGCATCGCCCCCTTCAAGGTACAACTAAAATTTGATATTCTTATATTTGAAGGTCATATAGATGCATATTCTATAGACAAGTGGTTGAATCTACTAGAGGGATATTTTTCTTTCCATAACTTTTAAAATAGAGAAAAGATTACTTTTGCGCTCCTCAAAGTCGTTTCCCATATCAAAGATTGGTGGGAAAATTTATGTGAGCAAAAGGAAATAGAGGAACCCTCATTATCTACAGTCACGACCACCTAGGAATCCTTTAGGGATTCTATTTAGGAATAATACTACCCTTCCAGAAGTTATGGTGACTTGTATACCAAATGGACCACATTGTGGCAAGAAAGAGACCAAGCAGTGCCAAATTTCACAAATATCTTCCATACCTTGCACACCAAGATGGGTATCAAATATTCAAAGTGACATATGGTGTTCAATTATAGCCATGCTCTACATAGATACATCTAGAATGAAATGGAATTTCTAGACATCTCATCCTTGGGTGCGGCCTACTGATATGCCGTCAAAATCGAGCAGAATATCAAATAAAAGAGGCGGCAATTTGAGCCTGGGAACCCCTCACAACAAAATCCCAGAAAGGGCGGCCCCAACCCATAGAACAAAGGACAGAGAAAATATGGAAAATATTAGGACAACCAGTCCAATCCACAAGCAAAGAAGGACACCAAAAAGACAAAGAAAGATATCGGAAAGTGGTGCGACTTCCATAAGAGCTGTTGGAATAACACTGTTGACTGTCACTCAAAGCGGTCATTGGTGGCCAAAAAGAAAGCCTCTGAATCAAATGTGGGTTCTAACTTTGATCCAAAACTATAAAGGGGAATATGGATCATTGACACGGAACCCAGTGCCACTGTTTCTACCACCAAGGTCCTACCTAGTGAACCAAACGAGCCATAAGAAGGAGAGTGCCTCTTCCATTCACAGATGTGTGTAAAAGGCACCCCGTTGGACTTCATCATTGATAGTGGTAGCCAAAATAACCTCATCTGAATAGAGGTCATCAAGAGATTGGCCCTGTCGACAAATATGCACCCACAACCCTACACCATTGGATGGCTTCGTGAAGGAAGTGATCTCCGTGTCAACCAACAATGTCGTCTGTAATACATCATCAAGCCCTTCAAAGACGAGGTATTGTGTGATGTTTCTCCTCTCAAATTTTGTGATGTTATTTTGGGCCAACCTTATTTATGGAAACATCATTTTGTATATGAGTGTAGGCCTCGTAGTGTTATTATTACTTTGAACAGGAAATTGTACAAGATACCTGAGGCAGTCCCACCTAGTGTTATTTACTTGATCTCTGCTAAGAAATGTAGGAAGGTCATCTGTCAGATGGGGAAGTTTGTCTTCTTCATGATTCTCTCTCAGAATAAGAAAAATATCACAGCCACATCCAGGGTGTCTGCATCCAACCTCTCGACACAACAGAAGCAAGTAGATAAGGTCATGGAAGAATACTTGAATATCTTCTCCTCACCTACCAGGGTACCTCTGCACTACTAGGTCAAGCACCCCATCGATATGACCTGCGGTGCACCACTGACCAATGGGTCAGTCTATCGTTTCTCTCTATTAGATAATGAGGAGATCAAGCGACAGATCCAAGAACTGCTCCCCAGGGGTCACGGTCGTCCCAACTCATCACCTTGTGGGAGCCCAATCGTGTTGGTATAGAAGAAAGATGGAACTTGGTGACTTTGCATTGATTACTGGGATTTGAATAAAATCACAGTCAGAAACCGGTACTCGATTCCTTGAATTGAAGACCTCCTTGATCAACTCATGGGGACCAAATACATTAGTAAGATTGATCTGAATTCTGGTTACCGCCAGGTCCCGATAGAACAGACAAATGTATGGAATACCACATTCAAGTCAAAGGAAGGCCTTTTTGAATGGTTGGTCATGCCCTTTATTTTGACAAATGCTCCAACCACGTTCATGAAGATGATGGATGATATCCTGCAATCATTCACCAATACGTTTTTGGTGGTGTATCTAGATGACATTCTCATTTACAACAAGACTTGGGATGAACAATTGTAGCATATTCAATAGGTTTTGCACATCTGCGACAACACAAGCTATACGCCAACTTGGAAAAATGATCATTCGGCATGGACAGGGTGCATTAACTGGGCTACATCATTGATTAGCATGGAATACATGTGGATCCAGCCAATATCCAAGTCATCTGTGACTAGTCAGCCCCAACCACAGTCACTGAACATCCGAGCTTCTTGGGCCTTGCCAATTTCTACCACAGGTCCGTGTTGGGATTCTCCCATATTGCATGGGCCCTTAGCCAAATAATGAGGGGTGGTGGTAAGGAGAAAGTTGTGTGGGGACAGTCCCAATAACAAGCGTTCGATGATTTGAAGCAATGCTTGTGGTCAACCCCAGTACTTTCACTACCAGACCTACAACAACCCTTTTTGATCAAGACAAATGTTTCATACTATGTTGTGGGCGTTGTTCTCACTTAGCATGACCATGCCCTGGCTTATCACAGTGAGACATTATCATATGTTGTCCGTAAGTACCCTACTTAGGACAAAGAAGTGTACTCCATTGTGAAAACCTGCTGCCAATGGAGACATTACATTCTTGGGAAGGAGATAGTCATCCACACCAATCATAAGACACTGCAATTCATGTAGACACAAGGAAAATTGAAAAATAACCAACATCAAAAGTGGTCCATATACTTGCAACAATTCCACCTCAACATCAAGTATAAAATAGTAATCACCAATCGTGTCCTTGATTTCCTCAATAGACCGCCAGTTGCGACACTCACCACGGTGCTAGACTCTTGCAGGCATGAGACCTCTGGATGGCCTGAACTCTATGAGATAGACCTGGACTTCACCACCACCTACCAAATGTTGGGTGCAATCACAGTTGTCGATAATTTCCATATTCGAGATGGGTTTTTGTGTCGTCTGGGCCATATATATGTTCCATCAAGAGAGCGAGTGAATCTGATATGGGAAGCCCACTACAGCCAGGTGGTAGGACACTTCACCATTGAAAAGACAATGGCGATGCTACAAAAACACTTATACTAGTTGAATCTTCGACAAGAGGACAACAAGTATATCAGGTCCTACACTACCTATGCTATTCCCAAACTGACCACTAAGAAATAGGGATTCTACACCCCTCTTCCTACTCCTGACAGGCCATGGGAATCCATCTCAATGGACTACATGTTGGGCCTCCCATCCACCAAGAGGGGAAATGACTGTTCTTTTTTGGTTCTTGATTGCTTTTCTAAAATGGTAATTTTGGTTTCCTGCAAGAAGAGAATCAAAGCAGAGGCCACTGCCAAGCTCTTATTTGAATGAGTGTGGGTACATTTTGGAATCCCACAAACCATTGTCTCATATCAGGACAGTCTATTTCTCAGCACATTATGGTTGAGCCTCTGGTCACTGCTGGACACCAAGGTCACCAAATCCATGACCTTCCACCCCCAGATAGATGGCCAAACCGAGGTCGTGAATTGAATGATTGTGCATATCATTCACATGTATAATTCAAAGAATCCTCTCACATGGGATGAGAGACTTACCTATGTCTAGCATAGCTACAATTGAGCCCTAAATATCTCAGTCAACCACAACCCCTTTCAGGTGGGGTTGGGATTCCAACCATTGTGTCCCATAGATGTTGCACTTCCCCTTGCGGTCACCTCGACTAACTCATATCCTTGTTGGCATAGGGTCGAACCCAGGGTTAAACTCCAAGAGGACACCAACAAGCCCTAACTACTGGCCCTTTCAGCAACACCTGCAAGGCAGATGCAGTCTCACCCAAAGTAGCTATGGGGGGTTGCAGGACGCAGATGTCTACAACCAAGGGAATACAAAGTGGATCCAATACAACAACAACACATCATCTAGATGTCAGTTATCAACTTAGTCCTACCTCACACATTTATTTTTCATATCTAACACAGTAATTGAATAACAGAATTCAAGAACAAGAGAACACCACATCAATCACACACAACACCAAGACATACATTGTTCACCCTCTCCCTAGGGATACGTCCACAGAACTGTGCTTTATAATATATTAAGATGAAATAATATAGTTCTTATCTACATTCTTAGCTAGCATATCTTCTCTCTTTCTCTTTGTATTCCTTCCCTACACACTCAACTACAGGGTTGATCTTCACACCCAACTGAAGATCTTACAACCCAGACTTCCCTCGCCCCTCAATGCTTCTTTCTCTCACTACAATAATCACTTATAAAAATAGCGAACTTGGAACTCTTCACCGACCCCTCTTCCCTCGTCTACGTTCTTATTTATACATTACAATGACTCACCGACAACCTTAGGCAGAAACCTAAGTGTCAAAACCCTAGATACCAAAACCTTAGGTGTCTAAAACCCTAAGTCAAATTGACCTGCATTTTCAGGGCTTCGCCATCCTGTCTTTTCTTACTTCTCGTGCGGTGCTCCAAAGCATCCAACGGTGGATTTTTCTACTTCCTAAGTTGTCCACGATCCGTCTTCCTTGCTGATATGTCATCCTCGATCTCCTCATCCAACAAATTGCTTTCTCTTACTTTGCTCTGTCTTTTCTTCTCTTTACTCACTTCGACCCAGTATCATTCACTCTGTCTTCCACGCAGTTTGCATTCCATATTTTATTCCTTTCTCTTCACTTACTTCCATACCCAAGGTCTAGCAGGCCCCCAACACTCACTTGTGACTCGTCTTGAGGCACTTCAGATATGACCCTTCTAATTTTCTTCATCTTTAGGTTCGTGAAGCTACCTGTGCTTTCTACTCTTTCCTTCCCCACTGTGTGCAAAATGTATTTCCTATGTCTCGTACCCAGTTTCAACTGCACCTGGTACCTGGATCCTTTTCCTTATGATTTTAGTGAGAGTTGTGAGGTAGTTGGTTGTCATAGTACAGTTTCAATCGACTCCTGTTCACCAAACCTTACTTCCATTCTCCATTGAAGGTATTCAACTATGCATCTCCTCCTTCTGTGACAAAGACAACCTCATATGGTCCTAGCCAATGTGTTCTGAACTTTCTTGGATGCTTCATGAATTTACTATCGTATATCAGTACCAAATTGCCTTTCTTAAATGCCTTCTTCTTGATATGTCTGTCATGGTAGGCCTTTTATCTTTCCTTCTGTACTTGTTGATGGAATCCTGCAATAAATCTATCTTCTTCTAGTTCGACCAATTGCGCGAGCCTCTCTTGAACAATTCCAGTGTCATCCATATCTGTAAAGGCTATGATCCTTAAGCTTGGGACTAAATATTCCATTGGGGCAACTGCTTCAAGACAATAAACCAACTTAAAGGGGGTCTTCATTGTTAGCTTCTTGCAAGTGGTTCTATAGGTCCATAGTACTTTTGGTACTCTTAAATCCCACTCATACCTATTCACACTAGAAATCTTCGTTAGCATTGTCTCCAAGATCTTATTGAATGCTTCAACTGTCCCATTCCGTCGCGGATGGTAGGGTGTGCCCTTATGATGATGGATTCCAAATTCCTTGGTCAAGGCTTAAATGTTCTTATTAATAAAATGGGTGCCATGATCACTCATAAGGATCTTTGGGCATCCAAACCTGGTTATGATTTCATCAAATATGAATCTTGTAGTTGTAGTTGCACTACAAGCTGTAACTGCTCTTTCTTTGGCCCATCTGGTCAAGTACTCTATTGCAGTGATTATGTATCTGGCTCCTGTGCTCTTTCCTGGTGGGTTTATAGGTCCCATGAAGTCAATGGCCCATCTCTCAAATTCTTTTAGGTTCAGTTGCAGTTCTAAATGAATTTCATCTTGTTTGGATGGTTTCCCAACTCTTTGGCATACATCACAGGCTCTGTAATAGTCCTTAGCATCTCTGTGTAAGGTAGGCCACCAGAGGCTAGCTCTAAGAACCTTCCACATTGTTTCTTTTCCTGTGATTCCTTCATGAGATTCTACGAGAATCAATGGTCACTCTACCTCCATAACACACCTCCTCAATATATCATCAGATCCCATCTTGTATAGTTGTCCAGCTATAAGTGAAAAGCGCACAACGCTCACTACCAGTTGTTTCTTCTAGGTCACTGTATATTCACTAGGTGCCATTCCTGTTGACAGGAACTGGAATATCTCTATGAACTGATCATCAATATTTCTAATGGCCAACAACTATGCATTCTACAGTGTATCCTCCAAACTAGTAGGCTCTTCTCCATGTTCCAACCTCGACAAGTGGTCAAGACCTCTATTTGATCTTCCTAGTTTAACCACGATATGAAAATAATATTCCTAAAATAGAAGAAGCCATCTTTATATTCTCCCCCCCAACACTAGCTTGTTGACTAGGTATTTCAACATGGAGTGATCAGTAAACATTTTAAGGTGTCCTCCCAACAATTAGTGGTGAAACTTCTATAGTGCATACACCATGGATAACCCTTCTCTCTCAGTGGTAGTGTAATTAATCTCAGTTGTTGATAGCTTCTTGCTAGAAAAGGATAACGGTTGGTTAATGTATCCATCTCCCAATTGTTCTAATATATCTCCTAATGTAATAGAAGATACATCGACAAGCACATGAAATTCCTTGCTCCAATATGGGAAAACCAAAATAGGCGCTCTGCTAGCATTCTTCTATCCAATGAAACTGTCTTTTTTCAAAATCTTCTCCATGGGTTATTTGATATGTGCATAGCCTTTAATGAACTTCATGTAGTATCATATGTGTCCCAGCGCAGTGCACAACTATTGAATTGAAGTAGGAGGGGGCAAATCAACTATAATGGCAATCCTAGATGGGTCTACCAGAAGTCCCTACTTACACACAATATGACCTAACAACACTCCAAAGGGTGAAAACAATATGCACTTCTCTAGGTTCAAGGAAATCTTACACTGCCTACACTTATCCAACATTAGTCTTAAACATTCAATATAATTTTGTAATAAGCTAAAAATAGTCCAATCATCAAAATATGCTTCCAGAAATTTATGTAAAAACTCCTTGAACACTTCGACCACTACCCTGGAAAAGATGGTTAGGGAATTCTTCAATACAAATGACATCATTGTATACTGGTAGGATCTCCATTATGTTGCAAATGTGTTCTTATGGAGATCTTCCTTGGCAATCCAGATCTGATGGTATCCTAAAAATCCATCTGTAAAATAATATACCCCCTGTCCTCCTACATTATCTAACACTTTGTCAATAAATGGTGTAGGGAATAGGTCATGCAAAAAGGAATCATTCATATTCCTAAGATGTAGACAGATCCTAATCTCTCTGGTCTTTTTATCCTACACCTCCATAGGGTTAATCCATTTTGACTCTTCAACAGGTTCTATGATTCCTACCTCCAACATTATGTTGAGTTCAATCTTCACTTTTTTCTTATATTTAGGGTTAAATTTGTAGGATCTCTATTTAAATGGCCTTGCATCTGGTTTCAAAGGGATCCTCATCTCTCCCATGGTCCCTTTAATGCCCTTCATATCAGTTAACTTGGTTGGAAACAAGTCCCGATATTCGTGCAATAACTCTATGATATTGTCAATAGTGGAAGCATCCCAATAATCTCCAACATTCGCAAGATTCGGTGTTTACTCTACTCCAATATTGAATTTTTTTATTTTAATTTGTTGTCCAATGAAAGGTAGCTCAATTCTTGGTCCTTCTATGTCTCTTTGGCCTTCTGTTTTGGTGATGTTCACCTTCCTAGGATCATTTTCTTTGTCAGCATTGATATTGTAACAACCTTGCAGTTTCTGGAGAGGCACAGTCCATTTGTCCTCTTCCTGTTCCAAAGGGAGGCTAGGTGCTTCCTCAAATACTTTATGTCTTACAATCTATAATTCTTGATACACTGCAAGATATTGGATTTCAAACAAAAAGGTAGTTACAAAGTTTTGGTTCATGCCTTCCCAATCTGTAGTGATGAGGGGCAGTTCTACTTGAAGACACCAATTGATAGGGGTTGTGTCTAGTGTGTTTATGAATTTGTGCACCAACTTCTCTTGAGGAATGCTGCTATAGGATTCCTCACAACTTCTCACATGGTCCTTCAGACAACTTCGACCTGTGTAAGTAACTTCACAACCTTCTACTTGCTCTGAAAATCACATTGTCATCAAAGTACGACATTGTACCCAATCTATAATGTTGTTTTTGTCTATCCTCCACCATATTGCTAGGGTTTCTTTCAAGGCCTCATCCATTGCCAAAAAAATTTTTTGTGTTGGTACAATTTCTTCAAAATCCAACAAGAATGCTTCTACATTATTTAGACCATCAAAGGTGGGAAAGTTACTTATTGTTGTGTTGATCCAACAAACTTCTCGAGTTAATCTAGCACATCTCCTTGTAGATACTTCATACATTTTGTTCTGCTAGTTCTCCACTTCTTCTTATGAATTTGATGAATATGCACTATCACTTTGCCAGCTTAGGTTCCCATCCACCATAGGATTAATGTAATCTTGTTGTCTGGTTGTTAATTTGTATATGTTTTCTAGTTCATATGCATAGTCTTCTTCTCTGATGGGTTCTGTGTATCTATGACTTCCAACGGGATCCAAAGGTAAAATGACCCTAAGGCCATATCCTTCAAACACCATTCTTATTTTCTTGAAATAAACCAGAGTGGATTTATTGAAAGCCTAATCAATTCCTAATAGTGCAGGGTAAGGACAACTATCATCAACTTTCTCAATCACCTCAAAGTCTACAAACATCCTTACTCCATTGATGTCCACAGGGACATGTTCCAATCTTCCAAAGGGGCTTACAGCTTGCTGATTGGCCATCCTAATCTTGATAGGGGAATATATCAACTTACTTTTTCCCATCAGTCCCAGGTCTTCTTTGTCATGACATTGACCTTCGACCCTAAGTCGAGGACCACATAGTTGATATCATATTCTCCAATTTGAGCATTCAGTTGTAGTTCCTTATTTTTCCTTCTCTTTTTAAAGACCTGATGTACTTCTATATTCAGAAAGGGGTCTATATTTCCTATATCATACTATCTGATTAAATTTTGTATCTCTTGTCCAATGATTTCATCCTGGATCAACTTAATACAAGTATATAAGAATTCCATGAGCTTACTTACCTCTTTTCCTTCTCCTAGAAGAACAGACTGATCAAATTCCAAAGGCATTCCACATTCTCTTACTTTTGGTTGTGTCTTCGATGAAGAACCTTGGTTTCTCTCGAATTCTTTTCTTACCTCCTCAAATATTTGTTTTCCTTTCTTTGCATTGAAAACTCGTGTCTTCTCTATAGATTTCCCGACTCTTGATTCTTCTTTAGTATTTCCTTGGGTCTCTATATCTTATCCTGTAACAACACCTCCTCTAGTGATAACATCGACTCTAAGGTCCTCTCCGCAAGGTTCAACGTATATGAGTTCACTTGTGGGTTCTATTGAGGTCCTCGTCTCACCTGAAGTTTGGCTAGCAACATAGGACAATCTTCAATAACATGTTTGAATGAGTTGCAGTAGCTGCAATTGGTACAAGGGTTCTGACAATCCCTTGCTAAGTGTCATGGCTGCGCACAGGTATAACAAATGATTTGGCCCCTACCTAGACCCATACCTCCTCCTCATCCTCTTCCTCTGAATCCACAGTGAGGGTTGAAGTTTCCTCTTCCTGGAGAATTATACTACATAGTGTTTCCTTCTTGTTGTACTTCACCTTAAATTTTGTATATATCCCTTGACCTTTCATGCATGAGGTCATAGGCCCTACAATCCCTATCATCATGCCCCACAAACTTACAGAATGTGCAATACATATTTTTGGGCGTCTGAACATATTTTTGCATGTAGTAGCATTCACCAGGGCGATGTGTATTTCTACATACCTCACACCATGGTAAGGTAACTTGCTTTAAAGGAATTGGGGCTCCAGATGCCAAATAATCACGAAATAGAGGAAAATTCTCCTTGTCATGGCCTTTTGATTTGCATCTAATGCACCAGATATCTTCTCTTTTATATTTTCCCTTGTCTTTCTTCATATCTTTGACCTGCAGAGATAAAGTAGTTAGCTGACTCAAGATTTGACTCATACCTAAGCTAGATTCTCCCATAGGGGTTGATTCTAATTTCACGGCGATCTCCAGTGCCTCCGCTTGCGAAGCAATGTTCTGTTGCATCATAGGAACTCTAATGTGTGGTAAGAGGGAAGCAATTAACCACTCCTTGTTCTACTCATTTGGGATATGAAAACTCAAATGGATTGTCAAGGTCTTAAATCTCTGATCAATCTCCCACACAGGTTCAACTATTGTCTGCTTGATTTCTTTTAGTTTTGTAATTCACAGTGACTCTGACTTAGGTTTCTTGAATTTGGAAATTAGCGTAGTATTAATGACATTCAATGGTTTAGGTGCATCTCCTTGGACAAATTTCATGTACCAGTGCAGCACACGATCTCTCAGGGTAGTATTAAACTGATCTCGTTTAACAGCTTCATCGGTGACATTTTTAATACTCCACAGAGCTTCACATAGAAACCATTGTTGATCAATATCTTTAGATCTATATCCTCTGAAGGTGGGTAGCCTCATCTCATCTTCCATAGATCTTCCTTTGTTTTCTGACTAAATATGTGGTGTACTTCTAGTGAAAGTGCTCTGATTTCTTTGGTTACTATGATTACTTTGATTGCTTAATGCTACTGAAACAACAGGAGGAATAATAGTACTTACTTCAACAGTCGGCGCAGTTCCTGAAGTTTCTGGCTCTTCCTGGCAAGGTTCCTCATCTTTCCCTTCTACTACCCTAGTAGATTTTGAATTCTCTTCATATGTTAGATCTGCCTCTTCTCCATTGTATAAACCCTCATCCCCATAGTTCTATTTAAATAGGTTAACAAGAGGAACTTATTTGAACAATCTCCCACTACTCATATGTCCAGCTTCTATGTCACTGTCATTTTCTGAGTTCTTGAACATTATCCTTTTCCAATCTGACAAACTATTGTAGCTTTAAGATGTTCTTCTCATGTAATAGCATCTTGATCTTCAACTTTAAGAAGTGCAAAAATTTTCCTCCGGGTCCCTTAAAGAAATACCTCTCGGATTGGCTATATGAATCTACTATGTCAACAACAAACTCGGTGATGTACCCTCCAATGGTTTTATGAAACCAATGATCTACTAATGTTGACATGGTGTTATCAACTCTCTTGATCTTATTTATTAGCGTCGATGTCTAAACCACGGGGGTTCTAGATCTGATCTCAAACTGGGTATCTGCTAACCTATCTAGCCACTCATATACCTTACGATGGATTCCTCCAAAGAAAAACTTGTGTATATTAGTAAAGATATATATTCCCAACCAATTCTTTGTACTAAGATTAAGGTTCTTGTTTTGGGCTTCAACAAAGTCCTTTTCTTGATATTCTGTCCACTTCTAAATATTTGTCTTCGATGGAAACCACCTTGACATTCCCTCAAGAAGATTCCTTTCCCGGCAATGGAACCATTTGTTAGCACAAGGGCAGACCCAGGGTTCAAATCCAAGAGCGCACCAAAAATGTCTAACTATTGGCCCTTTCAGAAACACCTGCGAGGCAGATGCAGTCTCACCTGAAGTAGCTATGTGGGGTTGCAGGATGCATATGTCTACAACCAATGGAACACAAAGTGGATCCAATACAAGAACAACACAACATCTAGATTTCAGTTATCAACTTAGTCCTACCTCACACATTTATATGTCAGATATAACACAATAATGGAATAGCAGAATATCAACAAGAAAACACCACATCAATCACACACAACACCAAGACATATGTGGTTCACCCTCTCCCTAGGGTTACGTCCACAAAACTGTGCTTTATAATATATTAAGATAAAGGCATATAGTTCTTATATGCGTTCTTAGCTAGTAGACATTCTCTCTTTCTCTATGTCTTCCCTCCCTACGCACCCAGCTGCAGGGTTGATCTTCCCAGCCAACTGAAGATCTTACAACCTAGACTTCCCTCACCCCTCAATGCTTCTTTCTCTCACTACAATAATCAATCATAACAATAATGAACTTGGAACTCTTCACCAACACCTTTTCCCTTGTTTAGGTTCTTATTTATACATTACAATGAATCACCAATAACCTTAGGCTGAAACCTAAGTTTCAAAACACTAGGTGTCTAAAACCCTAGGTCAACTTGACCCACGTTTTCAGGGCTTCGCCATCTTGTCTTTCCTTCCTTCTCATGCGGTGCTCCAAAGCATCCAACGGTGGCTTTTTCCACTTGCTAAGTTTTCCACGATCCATCTTCCTTTCTGATCTGTCATCCTTGATATCCTTGTCCAATAGCTTTCTTTCTCTTACTTCGCTCTGTCTTTTCTTCTCTTCTACTCACTTCGACCCACTATCAATCACTGTGTCTTCTGCGTTGTTTGCATTTCGTATTTTCTTCCTTACTCTTTGCTTACTTCCATACCCAAGGGACAAAAATCCTGCTCCAATTGAAGTTAACAAAGCCACCCAATTCACTGAGTGGATCTATCACATCTGTCAATAGTTTTAGGATATGCTACAGAAGTCCAATGACAAGTACAAGCAGCGCCATGATCAACATCAGGTGCCACATAAGTTTCAGGTGGGTGAAAAAGTTTGTTTTCACTTGCAGAAAGAACACCTTACAGGACCCCATAGGAAGCTTCGCCTACTCCGTTATGGGCCATAAACCATCACCAAGGTCATGGAGGATAATTATTTTGAGCTCAACATTCCTCCTCTCCTTAGCCTGCACCCAATGTTCAACGTGGATCTCCTTCACCCTTATTTCCCACCATTATTTGACACCTCATGTAATATCCCTAAGGCCAAACCCAATTGTAAATGTAAATAAAAATGTACTTAAGCTGGTGAGTTGTTTTGATATAATTTTTGTATGCACATTTCATGGCATAGTGCGCGCATGTACTACGCAGTAAAATGAGGAAGTGTGCACATTCCAGGATACTGTGCGTAGCATATTAAGTGCACATGATGTTGAGGCCAGGAAGCCTTTGTGTATATGATATGTTTTATAGGCTAGTGAGCCAGTTATTATAAGTTAGGATGCTTATGTTCTGATTAGGACAGAGAGCCTAGATGTCAAAGGCCAGTGTGCCTATATTTGTACCTATCTCATATTTAATATAAAATACATCGATGCATGCAGACCGACCATGATCAAAGAGATGGGGGACTAAAATCCACTAGTTAGGGAAAGGGAGGGGCTAAGTTAAGGAAAGGGGCTAAGCTAGGGAGCTTGAGCTGAAAAGGAATATTATATTAATATTTCTTAAATCATAAAGTATGGATAATTATTTTATCCTAAGTTCTAAAGTTGGGGACAAGTGGGACAAACTAGCTCCCAACATGGAAAGTGTCAAGTTGGGGACATGCATACATATTGTGGGGACTTAGTTCATTTTCTCACTCTCCCATCATTCGTTCCATGATCTTTTCCATGATTCCTTCCATCATTCAGCCATGATTCCATGACCATTTCACTCACATAGTTAGTTATCCTTCAGACATTCATTTCACTGTATCTGAACTTGTATCCATGTCCATTTTTTGTTGGTGTAGCTGGTTAGATGGAAATTTGGACTGAATAAGTAGGTTGTCGGGCCCGTGGAATATTGAAGAGGCGATTTGTTAGGCCTGTGGGAAATTCTATGGGTGAGAGAATTGTTGGGAATGGACTTCCTGAAGGTGTTGAAATGCACGTACAGGGCTCTAAGACTTCTTGTCCGGCCTGTTGTTGAAGACCTAGAAGGGAAGCGGGGTAGTCGAGGGATTGTTGAGAAGAGAAGGGGAAAACTTCCTTGGGTGGGACATGCATGTGGGAAATGAGAGACTGTAGGTTGTTATTTTGAGTAGGCACCTATGATGGAGTCTTTCCTATTTTCCATGAGCCGTTAGCCTGGTTAGGAACCCTTACTCGGGTGGAGTTTAGTCTCAGCTCGGGGGTGACCCACTGTTGAGAGTGATGAACAGTGTGGTCTAAGGCTGGGAGGTTCATGGAAGGTCCGCACACAGTTGGTGACATTCTTACCAAGATAAGTGTCAACTGTGTGATAAATTTACATGTTGCATTGTTATTTATGTGCATATTTTTATGGGTTATCATATGTGTGATTATAACTATGTTTATTGTTATGGGTATTGCCTAGATATGATGCATGCATATGTTTACTTCTATTTCAATGTGAATCTATGCATTACATAATGTATTTTTCTGTTCACATTTTATATATAAAGCTTCGGCAAGAATTATGTGCATGGATATGTTTTAATCTCATGTATATATAAATTGTATGTGGCATAACTCAATTTGGATGTTGATTATGTTACAGTATGTTCCAAACAGAGAACAGATGTGTTCTCTAGCATAGCGTGGCCCGGCATGGATGGTCGGGGACATTACAAAATGGTTTAAGAGCTAAGTAAAGTCTCTAAGTAGTGGCATGGCCCATCCTGTTGGTGGCTGGGGATGTTACAAATTAATATCAGAGCTTCATTTTTCAACACTGATACTGGATGGGCCGAAAAGGTTCAATTGAAGCGAATATTCACAGAAGATTAATTTCGAAGTGGCCAAATTTCAGTTTGTAGAGCATCCATGGTAAAAAGTAACAACAACTGGGTGGAAATGGGGAAAAGCCCCAATTTCTATGGTTGAATTCATGAGAAAATGGATAAATTCATCCAAGTGATGAGATATTACTAATTTGATATCTTTTCTAGCAAATTCGGACTTGGAATTGGTTGAATTTGAAGTTACAGTGAATCCATGATAGTTGGAGTGAGTTTTATAATTAAAATTCCCAACACGTGAATTGAGTTTGGGAAAAAATCGTTCCAGAAATGTCAACCCACAGTGATCTGTTGTTATAGAGGTTGAGATGGTGTTATCGGGGTGAAATTGAATGAATTTCATAGTTGCAGGATGTCTATGGTGAATTGGGAAAAAGCCCCAATTTTTGCAGCGGAAATCACGAGGAATCGATGCGCATAAAGGTGAATGTGCATAGTTGGGAGCACCAAAAATTCATATGGTGCAGTGAAAAGATTGGGATAGGTAAAATTTAGCACTGCATGACAAGGTATTGGTGTGTTGATGCACACGTTAAATTGTGGCATTGCGCGGAAAAATGATAGCATGCAGGTGCGCGCGATAAAAATTTAGAACCGTGCAAAAAAATATGGTGTGAAGATGCGCATGGAAAATTTTGGAGCCATGCAAAAAATTATTGTGTGCAGATGCACATGCTAAATTTATCATTGCGTGGTGTGCACACACATAGTAATGGTGCACGTAGTGTGCGCAGTATTGCGAAGCACAAAGGAGTTTGGTTGGTGCGTGCACAGTACGAGTATAAGTTGTCCCATGATAGTGTAATCAAAGGTGCGCGCAGATTATTGTGCACTATGGGGGAATATTGAACTTTGGAATAGTGTAATGCATAGAGAGACATGCATGTGGAATATTAGTGTGAGACACAAAAACTGTGCGCAACAGGTATCAATGCAAGAACCAAAACTGCGTGCAATGGATATTGGCGCGCACTGCAAGAGTAGTGCATGCAAAATATTAGCGCGACAAAGAAGTGATACACAATGGTTTTAAATTGAAAAAAGCATGAATTACCTTTTGATCTTGCAGAACATGGTAAATATGGGTGCACAGATTGAAATTTGTGCGCGCAAAGTTGTCTGAAGGGCAAAGAACGTACCTGTACCATTTCAGACCAAAAAAAACAATTACTGGGAAATTTTCAAAAGACCATAACCTTATGTTCAAGACTTGGAATTGATCATGTGAGTAGGCATTGGAAAGGTCTTGAAAAGTGGAATATAATTATCCACCTAGAAAATTGTTAAAGGCATTCAAATTTCTAGGAAATCAGAAGAAATAATTATGATATATATTATTGAACCAAAATGGTTCATATTTTCATGAAATTGTTGAAATAGTTAGCCTGACAAAGTTTTGTTGGTTGCACATTTTGCAGAGTTAACAACAAATAGATCAAGATTATCTTAGATTCCAAAGTAATGGAAGAGGAAAAAGGGAATTACATGCAGGAATATGAAGTCGGAGGGATGGATGTCCATTTAGGCATTCAAGGAACAAACTCAAATGGACATGGAGAAGAAAGGAATGAAAACATGAATATGGCAGAGACCATTAAATATTTGCAGAAGGATGTCCAAAGCCATAAGGATGATAGTGAAAGGCTTATAAGAGCCAAGAAGTAGCAAGATGACTTCAATATGAATTTATTATAGAGCTTGAACATAATAGAAAAGAAATTGGATAAGGAGAGTGGCTCGAGCAAATTGGGAAGTCACAAGTCTCATGATGAGAAAAGAAAATCAAGAAGTGTTAAAATACATCACCATCACTCTCCGAGGCATTCCAATAAGAGGAAACACAACAGCTCAATTCCATCCCCTGTCAAGAAGCATAAGAGTTACGGGGTGGATGAACTATGAGGAGAAATGAACAAAATCAAACCTCATACTTTTGATGGTGAGAACAAGAAGGATGAAGATACAGAGACATGGCTTCTGGGCATGAGAAACTATTTTCAATTGCATAATTATTATTCTCATGCAGAGGGTAGAATTTCCATCTATCAACTCAAGGGAAAGGCATCCATGTGGTGGGATCAGCTTCTGTAGGTACAACACATTAAAGAGAAAAGTGTTACTTGGAGGGAATTCAAGAGGTATTTTGAGAAGAAATACTTGACTAAGAGATACTATGATAAGAAAATGAAAGAGTTCTTTGAACTCAAGCTTGGGAGTAGGACCATTGATGAACATGAGAGAAGTTTTTTAGAACTGTTGAAGTATGTCTCTTTCATCAAGGATGAGACAATGAAGATTCAAAGGTATTTGAGTGGATTTCCATCATTTATCAGTGACATAATACAATATGATGATCCCAAGACATTGGAGGATACCCTAAGGCGAGCTAAATGCTTATATGATCAACAAAGATCAAGGCCAACATTCCAAAAAGCTTGGGAAGACAAAAAGAAATTCAAGGTGGATCAGACAAAGAAGGGATATAAGCCATCATTCTTCAAAAACAATCCTCAGGGACAACAAACTCCTAAAGAACCCAGAACGATTGACACAGGGAGTCAAAGGCCAAGGTAACCACCTATTCAATGTTGGGGTTGTAAAGGGGATCACATGTTCATATATTGTCCACACAGAGGTGAAAAAGGAAGGACTGTTCACAATGTACAACAAGTTGAAACAGTGGAGGACATGGGAAAAAAGGTACCCAAGATCTATGCAACCCTGGACAACAAGTAAGCAGAGTATCAGTCACATATGATTGAAGTGGAAGGTATGATCAACAACCAAACCATTGCTATTTTAATTGATTCAAGAGCTAGTCATAGTTATATAGATCCTAAGATGGTGGAAACTTTGCATTTTCCAAGAATCAAGAATGTGAAATATTGGTTTGTGCAGCTGGCTACAAGAACCAAAAGAAAATTTAATTAGATGGTTAATTCATGTCTTATGGACATGAATGGAATGAACACCCAGGCATATTTGAACGTATTTCCTTTAGGTTCCTATGACTGTCTAGCTGGGATGGATTGGTTGGACCAACACCATGCTCTCTTAGACTGTCATAAAAAAACATTTAATTGCTTGGATGAGGAAGGGAAACTAAGGAAAGTGTAGGGAATTCTCAGGGTAGTAACCATCAGAGAGATTTCAGCATTGCAGCTGAAGAAATGTTACAAAAAAGGGTGTCAAATATTTGCATCTCATATGGAGGAGATACCTAAAGATAAGGTGCCAAATTTGGAAGATTATGCAGTCCTAGAATATTTTGAAGATGTGTTCAAGGAGGTACAAGGACTACCCCCAAGGAGGGGCATTGATTTCTCTATAAATCTAATGCCTGGAGCAACTCCAGTGTCAAAGACTCCTTACATAATGAGTACACCAGAGTTGAAGGAGTTGTAAATGCAACTTGAAGAGCTTCTGAAGAAGGGGTATATATGCCCAAGTGTGTCACCTTGGGGTGCCCCAGTCTTGTTTGTGAAGAAGAAAGATGGAACATTAGGATTGTGCATTGATTTCAGACAGTTGAATAAAGTGACTGTTAAGAACAAGTATCCTATGCCAAGGATTGATGATATTTTTGATCAATTGAAGGATGCAAAGATCTTTTCAAAGATAGATCTCAGGTCAGGATACCATCATGTAAGAATTAAAGAGGAAGATATCAGCAAGACCTATTTCAGGATAAGGTATGGTCATTATGAGTTCATAGTGGTGCCATTTGGGTTGTCAAATGCACCAGCTGTCTTCATGTGCTTAATGAATGGTGTTTTCAGAGAATATTTAGACAAGTTTGTCATTGTCTTTTTGGATGAAATTATTGTATATTCTAAGTCAAAAGAAGAGCATGAACATCATTTGAGGATGGTGTTGCAAGTATTAAGGGAGCATAAGTTGTATGCCAAATTGAACAAGTGCTCATTTTATCAGAAGAAAATTCACTATTTGGGACATATCATTTCAAAGGATGGGATAGCAATGGATCTTGAGAAGATAGAAGCCATTAGAGAATGGGTAGTGCCAAAGAATGTGACAGAGGTTAGATCATTCATGGGTCTTACAAGCTACTACAAAATATTTATTGAAGGATTCTCAAATATAGCACACCCAATCACTTCCTTGCAAAGAAAAGGTGTGAAGTTTCAGTGGACATTGGATTGTGAATAGAGTTTCCAACACTTAAAAAGATTATTAACAAGTGCTCCAATATTAAAGATAGAAGACCCAAATGAAGACTTCATTGTATGCACAAATGCATGTAAAGAGGGACTTGGTGAAGTCCTCAGTCAAAATGGGTTTGTTATATGTTACGAATCAAGGAAGTTGAAGGAGCATGAAAGAAACTATTTCACTCATGATTTGGAGTTGGCAGCCATAGTACATGCCTTGAGGAAATGGAGACACTACCTGATGGGGAAAAGGTTTGAGATGAGGACAGACCACAATGGTCTGAAATATTTGTTTTATCAGCCAACTCTAAATGCTAGGAAAAGCATATGGTTAGAATTTCTAAGTGAATATGACTTTGATATAAAGCATATCAAGGGGAAAGAGAACAAAGTGGTTGATGCACTTAGCAGAAGAGTGCATGAAATGCATGCTACATCCATTACAATATATCACTCATATTTGAAACACATAATTATAGAGACTACCAAATCAGATTTACAATACAAGGATTTAGTGGCAAAACTACAACAAGGTAATTTGCATCAGAAAATTGAAGAATACAAGCTAGATAAGGATGAAATTCTCATGTACAGGGGTAGAATGTATGTACCAAATTCCCAAGAGATGAAAAATATGATATTGAGAGAAATGCATAATGTGCCTTATGTTGGGCACCCATGATATCAGAAAACTATTGTAGTTGTCAAGAGCCAATATTCTTGGCCAGGCATGAAGAAAGAGGTTGTTGATTTTATTGTCAGATGTTTGGAATGTAAAAAAGTAAAGGCTGAGCATGGACACCCAGCTACCCATTCATGAGTGGAAATGGGAAGTTGTAGCCATGGATTTCATTAACAAACTGCCCAGAACAAACAAGCAACATGATTCTATCATGCTAGAGGTGCATAAGCTTACTAAAGCTGCCCATTTTATTCCAGTTAAGCTCACTCATAAGGCAATGAACATTGTTGATGTTTATATGAGGGAATTTGCTAGATTACATGGCATACCAAAGACAATTGTGTCTGGCAGAGATCCAAAATTTACCTCAAAATTTTGGAAGGAATTATTTAATGAATTTGGAACAAATTTGAATTTTAGTACAACTTATCATCCAGAAATAGATGGAAAAACAAAGAGGGTGAATTAGGTGATTGAGGATATGTTGAGGATGTATGTGATGGATAAACCATCAAAATGGGAAGACTACCTACACTTGGTAGAGTTTTCTTATAACAATGGGTACCAAGCATATCTAAAGATGAGCCCATTTGAGGCACTTTATGGAAGAAAGTGGAACACGCCAGTAAGTTGTGATAACCCAACAAATAGAGCAGTGGTTTGGCGAGATTTTCTCAGCGAAATGGAAGAGAAAATGTTGAAACTAAAACAAAATTTAAAGGCTGCCCAAGACAAGCATAAAATCTATGCTGATAAGGGAAGAACTCATAGGGAATTTAAAGTGGGTGACCATGTATTATTGAAAGTGAAAGCCAACAGAAGTTCCCTGAAGTTGGGAAATTGTTCAAAGTTGGTAGCTCATTATTGTGGGCCATTTGAAACCCTAGAGAGGATTGGTCCAATATCTTATATGATTTCATTGCCTGCATCTATGTCTATTCATAATGTATTCCATGTATCATTTCTAAAGAAATATATACCTGATACTAATCATGTTATTGATTGGAATGTGATTTGGGTGGAGCAAGAAGGTGCTTTTCAAGTGCATCCAGTGCACATTCTAGACCAGAAAATCAAATAGCTCAGGAATCGAGCCATAGGGCTTGTAAAGGCACAATGGAATTGGTACGGTCCTGAGGACGCTACTTGGGAGCATGAGGATGCAATGCAGGCATAATACTCGCATCTTTTTGAGGATTTTTGAAATTTAGTTGTACATGGGTACATGATGCACTAAGGAAAATGCATAAATAAGGGGAGGGGATTGTAATGTCCCTAAGGCTGAACCTAATTGTAAATGTAAATACAAATGTGCTTAAGCTGGTGAGTTTTTTTGATATCATTTTTGTATGCACATTTCATGGCATAGTGCGTGCATGTACTGCGCAGTAAAATGAGGAAGTGTGCACATTCCAAGATACCATGCACAACATCTTAAGTGTGCGCGATGTTAAGGCCAAGGAGCCTTTGTGTATATGATATGTTTTATAGGATAGTGAGCTAGTTATTATAATCTAGGATTATTTTGTTTTGATTAGGCTGAAGAGTCTAGATGTGATCTAAAAATGAAGAAGACTTGTATTCTTGAAATTATTTACAAATTTAATTTTATGTGTTAAAATGCAAACGGATCAATTTGCAACACAACTTTTATGAAAATTACTCATCAAATATGCATATAAAAAACAACAATAAACAGTGAACATAAAACACATAACACAACAAATGATAAAGGAGTTCACCCCTCTCCTAGGCTACATCTCCTGGTCCAAATTCCAATGGATCATTTGTATTATTTGCTCAAAGTGATCAAAAGTGTTCTTTACAATGCTCAAAATTCCAAAAAGATGGCTCGAATGGCTCCAGAATGTCCAAAAACCCCTAGTTGAGCCTTCTCGGCACCTCGTTTGGCCAAAAAATGAAGAAGATAGGCTTCTTGGAAGTCCTCCTTCAAACTTGTTGTCTCTGCATCTACAAATTTCACCTTTGTTGTCTCAACCTATCCCCCACGCGCTTTTATGTGTAAAAACACAGCAATGGGTGCAACCGCACAACCGGTACAAATTGTCGCATGGTTACATGTTGGCCCTTAACCGTCTAAGGCCCGTGGGCATGTGAAGTGCAATACGACCATGCGAATATATATAAAGGTCCAAAGTTCAAATGGTTAGAAACAAAGGTGCGCCCATGGTCACATCACATACCATGCGACCGACGGCTCATATGAAAGGGCTATACAATAGGGCACGCATATAGTAATATGGTTACATTGTATACACGCGGTACCGGGGGCCGGGGCTAAGCCCCGACCTGGTCCGCACCCACCATACAATACATATCAACTTAAATATAATGTGCACCATTTATATTACAAGTCACATGTGGTGGTGTGCCGATCGGTGGCCCTTCCCAAGTCTCTTCCCCTGCCCGGAGGTCATGGGGTCGAGTCCTGTTGAATGCACAAATTTTAAACCAATATATGTGTGACACTTGGCAACCATTGATTGGGCCACATGTTGCCATCCCATTCACTGCAAACATGCCACATCATATGCCAACTATCCACACAACTTCCTGCCATGTGTCATATGGTCTGCAACGTCAGCGTCCGTACGGACTGTACAGACTGTACAATCAACATCCCTTTCTTTTTGCCTATTTGTCATTTTGAACAGAACGTGATATCTCTCTCTCGTGACTTCTCTTTGAACCCAAATGAGTTGCATTGGGTTCGTAACAACGAGGCCTATGCTCCCATTCAATTTGAAGCGATTCTGGGCCTATCCCCTGGATCACATCTCCCCATTGGAAATCTTTTGGACCTCCAAAAGACTATTTTCAGACTATCTGAAGATGAGGGCATAGCTCCTTCACCTTTCCAACCTCAATCCACTTGGATTTTCTTAGATTTGTACCTTTAAGACCAACTCAAAGATACTCCACATTTCCTCGTTTTAAAGTTCGCATTCTCTTGTCAAGGATTGTATCTTCATGCAGTTATGTAAGATATTCTGGGGAAAATTGTCTATAGAAGGAATCTGAACATGCTCTCCTTGATCATCAATCAAAGGAGGCTCATACAATTTCAAATTCTCAACATTAACAACTGCATACATTTGCATATAAGGAGGCAAATCTAAATGGAAGGCATTGTTACCAATCTTGTCGATAATCTTGAAAGGACCATATCGAATTGGTTTGAGTTTTTTACCTTCTCCTTTAAGCCTATCCTTACTAATGTAAAGCCAAACTTCATCTCCAACTTGGAAACTGTGATCAACACGATGCTTGTCATGTCTTTTCTTGTACTTGGCTTGACTCTTTTCCAACTACTCTTGCACCATTTGATGTATCGACTGAATTTGTTCAATGCACTTTTCTTCCCTATCAATGTCATATTGACCATCAATAGAAATATCCTTCCCAAAGATAAAATCTAAATGATATTTGGGCAAATAGCCAAAACATGCTTCAAATGGCGATGTTTGAGTAGAAGAGTGCTTAGCTCGATTGTAAGCGTGCTGAATGTAGTGTAAATGCTCATCCCAAAGTTTAGGATGCTTTCTGTAATAACCACAAAGAAGATGCACCACTGTTCAATTTACCACTTTTGTTTGACCATCGGTTTGCGGATGAAAATATGTGCTTTTTTTTAGTTTGGTGTCCATGAGTGCCCATAAAATCAACCAAAAACTTCCAACAAATAGAGAATCCCGATCAAAAATAATGGATTTAGGAAATCCAAAATGCACCCAAACATTTTGAAAGAACATTTGTGCCATTTGTTAAGATGTAACCTGCTTCTTACAAGGCATCAAAATACACATTTTGCTAAAGCGATCAACCACAACATAAAGATAATCATGATTTTGTCTAGACATAGGTAGACCTCCTACAAAGTCCATAGAAATACTTTCCCAAGGACGAGAAGGAACCGGAAGTGGAGTATACAAACCCAACTTTCGATTGCTAGGTTTTCT
>ML835188.1:31490-54345 GCA_009831015.1 Picea engelmannii | reverse complement strand
AGTTGCAAGAACATGCTTAGGATCTTTTAGATCCTTGATTACAACTTGGTGAGGTGAAAACTCGATGGTTTTACCTTCACTTGAATGAGTGATTTGATATACTGATAGAAGGTTACAAGAAAGACTTGGAACACATAATACATGATTGAAATGACCATTATCTACTTGAATTGTTCTAGATCCTACAACACTAAGAGATCTATCATCACCAAAAAATATTTTCTTGGTGTTACATTCATTTAGAGCAGAAAATATGGCTTTATCCTTAGCCATATGATAAGATGCTCCTGAATCAATAAGCCACTCATCAGAAGAAGAAGTAGTAGTAGAAGTTGAATTGAAGGAGAAACCAAAAGCAAAAAGTGCATGTCCATGAGAAGAAGAAGTAGAATCAATACTGATGTTGTGCTTCTTCATCACTACTTCTAAAACTGCCATCTTCTTGAAACATTTGGACTCATCATGACCATCTTTATCAAAAAAGTTGCAATGTCTGTTAGTATTCTTACTTTCATATTTTTCTCATTTGTCACTAGTAGGAGCTGAAGCTATCTGAGCAGGTTTGAGACCCTTATGTTGTTTGTTGTTGTAGTGAGGATGTTACTTTTTGGGATACTTGGGTTTATCTTTTTGCTGGGCAACTAAGGCTTTGTTGGAGGGATCTGCAGTGTTGATCACTCCAAATTGTACAAGCTTATCTTCCTCGCGACTCAAAGAAGCACAAAATGACTCAAGACTGGGTTTTTCATAAGCTTCTTCCCCTAGAGCCTCTCTCATGGCATAAAAGGTAAATACAAACACAAAATATGCACTACCTAGCTTAGAAAGAATAAGATAGATGCAACGCTCTTCCACCATCTTTATCTTACATTCTTCACATAAAATTCTGAATGTTTTAAACCTAGATAGATAGTCTCCAAGGAAACAAAAATCATTTGGACTCAAGGTCAGTATTTTATTTTCTAACTGTTGTGCTCGAATAATATTGAGTTTACCAAACACAAATTCAATCGTGTCCCAAACTTCTTTGGGGTCATCAATATCTTGAAGGTGGTACCTTAAATCAGGAGAGATGGAAATTCCGATTAGTCCACGTGCTTCGTCATTCCTATTATCCCACTTGGATTTCTTATCAGCATCAGTGGGTGCTTTTTCCTTTCCCAAGGTAATCTGGTACAAGCCTTTACTTAATAAATCTTCCATATGAGATTTCCATTGGAAGTAGTTATTGTTGGTAAGCAAGACAATACTTGTAGAAGCCATATATGCAGATAATGTGGATTTAAAAATTGAAACTGATGATATCGATGGAAAGATCTTGAAAAGTTATGTGGTTTTAAAAAAAACAACACTGAAAATGGGCTTCCGATGTTAGAGTTATGCCATTTAAAAAAAAAGGCAAAATCGATAACCAAATGACTGTGTGATTGTGTAAGTTGCTTTATGAAGTGACCCACTTTTATAAAAATAAGTGGGGATCACTTTTACAATGAAGTTACTTTATAACAGAAAATTTGCATGCAAAATAAATAACTCTAAAATAAAATATTAAAGCTACTTATAGTGATTCACTTTTATACTTGAAGTGAAATACACTTTACAATTTTAGCATGAACTTTTTCAAAAAAGGTAAAAAAAGAGAGACTTGAACTCAAGACCTCTTACTTAATAAGGAAAATTTTAACCAAATGATCTAGTAAAGCATATTGTAATGTTCATAAGAAGGATTGTTGTTGTTGAAGACGGCCTTAGAGAGCATGCTAAAAAAAAACTCTTTTCACACAAGAAAAAAATTTCGCTTCTCGATGACATGAAGGGTTAGATCTCGGTTAGCTTACCTGGAAGATGCACCTTTTCCTATCTGTTTTTGATTTGCTGAGATCACACAGGGTGCAAGGAAAAGAGAATACGCATATCTAAAAAGTATCAACCCAGAAATAAATAAAACAAAACCGAAATAAAACCAAAATACTACTCTACAAAAATTTTAAAAAATGCGTATTCAAGCTTTATACCTCCGGATTTGACTGTAATGGCCGTATCTCGGGCAAACGAAAACCTTTTCGAGTGAAACAAAAAGTGTTCCTGAATTAAATGAGTGCTCCAGACGCAATGGAATAGTCCTCTCAGCCCATAAATGTACGTAAATGACAGAAAGTGGAGATGAGACAACTCGGCTTCACGATTTCGATCTTCAACAAGAGCGAGTCTTCAAACAGGCTCTGATACCATGTTCGACAACAAAAGTATTCCAAAAGAGGAAGAAAACCTTCAATAACCACTCACATAACTAGATCAAAGATCAAAACACTGATGTTTTCACATGGTAAAATCCCTACGGGGAAACATCCATGGCCCCAACCAACGTGGCCACTTGGAGCAGTTTATTAATGCAAAGAAAAAGATTACAGAGAGATTTTACAAGAGAGTTTCTCACAATCGATCATCGAAAAATGACCCTCCATTCTCTTTAAATAGATATCATGGACCAATCGGGTGTTAATCCATGGATCAATGGCTGTTAAGATCAAGGAGAGTATGAACCGTCGGATCACTCTATGTCGGGAACATATCGTGACCGTCGGATTTCCTAACTACAAATGCATACTAATGCATACTAAAGAAACACACTAAGAAATACACTTTTACCTAACGACATATTAGACCAAGTAGATCTTAACTAACTCCTAAGTGTCTAAATATCCTAACAGGGGAGAGGCGCCAACCCTCTCATTTTCCTCTCATTTAAAATTTTAAATGTAAAGTTAATACAATTGAATGCTGTCATGCTGGAAGAGACAAACTATTGCCTTTGTATAGGAAGGAGATAGAGTCACCTTTAATGGTTGACAGGTTGATGGGATCTAGATCCGATTCAAACTAGATGACCATTGAATGAAATTCAGTGTGATTAATGAGAGTTAGGTGAGTTTGAGGGTGAGCTTGAGGAGCCCCTCTTTTGTAAAATATATTTTTATCAAAATTTATTAGATCTAGCATGTAGAAGAGATGAGCAGGTAGAGAGCTCAACAGAGGAGAGAAGAGTCGAGAATTTGTTGCAGTCCGAGCTCAGACATTGTAATTAATATTCTGATATTAATACAAAAGAACATATTTCTCTGTTTATCAATTCATGTGTGGTGAATGTTTGTTCATGGATGAATTTGAATGTTATCTGTGTGTGGTTATAAATATATGTTGTAGATGTATGAATAGTTTCCATCTGTAGGATGAAGATAGATTCCACTATCAATTAGAGAGCCGTTGAATTGTTCTGGGTTCTTTAGGCTGTGCAAGGAGTGCACAACAAAGTATTGGAAACTCTGTAGCTAACACAAGGAGTGCGTATCTGAACTCTTTCGAGTCAAAGAAGATCGTGCCAGGAGGGCACGCCAAAACATTTACAGACTCAAGAGGATCCTCAAGGTTTCTGAACATGTTGGAAGAGGAACTGTGCAGGAGGAGGCATAGAGAGACAAAATTGCTGAAGATTCTATAGAGCTTTGCCAGGAGGGCATTGAGAAGGTGCAAGTGTTCACGGGTGAACTCTATTTCGAGTTCTAAGAAGAGGAGTGTCAGAGGAGGACACTCACAGAGTTGGTGAATACTGTGTAATATCAACAAGGAGTGTTGGAGAATAAGTTTCCAAGAGGGCACATATATCCCTTAGAAGAATAGAAGGGACAAAGACCTTTGAGGTCTAAGCAGTTGAATCTCAAGGTGAAACAAAGTTGCTGAATACTCCGGTGGAAGACCTGTGCAAGGAGTGCACCAAGCCAACACTTAAACAAATTTTTGAAAGACAACCATATGAAGGGTAGTCAAGCACAAGGAGTGCACAAAAACAAACTTATTCCAAGTCCCAAATCTCAGGAGGAAAATCACAAGTTGAGACTCAAAGTAGTTGAGCTCGTAGGAGAAGGTTCAAGGGCCAAAACCTTTTAACACTTAGAATTTTTCCCAATTTCGGGAGAAAGTGCAAGCTCAGGAGGAGGAGCAACAACAACCATTGAATCGAGTTGCAGAGAGAGATATGGACCGCTAGATGCATGTCCATATAGGAGGATAACATATCCCAATCATCAGATCTAGGCGCGAAGGACCAAAAATCATTGGATCCAGGTAAGGTACACACACCTTAATCTTTTCAAAGTGCATAGGAGAACAAGATAGCCGAAGTCCTGAAGTCCCGAAGCCAGTCAAGACCATCCATTGTCAAGGTTGACAAGTGGAAAAATATCTGGAAGTCTGGAGCCAAGACAGTCCGAAAGATTCTAGGCGAGTAGTGGGTGAAACTGCCGAAGCTCTGAAGAGCAGAGTGGATCCTCACCGTTGATCGTCAGGAGGGACGTGCTAGTAGATCCATAGAATTTGGAGGAAGAAACCTTCAGAGAAAAGGAAAGGTGGAGTAACCAAATCTCCTGAAGACAGAAGGCCGGAGCTGATCTCAATCGTTAGTTGAGAGGGACGCGTGGCATTAGATCTAGAGTTTCGGGGTTATAGCCCTCCGGAAGGATTGGGGAAAGTGTGAGCTAAGGACTCCCAAAGATATGGGAGTCGAAATAGATCTTGGACATTGATTTCCAGGGGACATGTGGCACCAGAGCGTGCGTCCGGAAAGGTAAAGGTAAGTTTGGGAAGAGAGTTCCCGAAGAGCCGAGAGTCGTAGCATATCTGGGTCATCCGTTGGTGAGGACAGGTGTCACCAGATCCTGCACTCTGGAGTAATTGGAACGTGAAGGTGTGAATACTCTCGAAGGCCAGAGTCATAAAGTCATCTCAACCATCCATGAAGGAGGATGCGTGGCATAATATTTTCCAATCCAGAGAAAAGTCACTACGGGGAAAAGTGGATTTGGGTAGTGTGAGAACTCCTGAAGGTCGAAGTGCCGAAGTCAATCCAAGCTGTCCATCGAAATTGGAAAGGTGTCAACAGATTGTGAACTTCAGATAATTGTCACTCCAGGGGTTTTGTGGAGTTGTGTTTTAGAATTCGCCGAAGCGGTGGAGCCCGGAATTGCTGTGGGTCATTGATCCCAAAGGAAAAGCGTGGACCATTGATCTGCAAGGGGACACGTGGAGGACGAAGGTTCACTCTATTGGATATCCACTCCGAAGGATTTTTGGGGTGTGCATGTGGATTTGGCTGAAGCCTAAATTTCGAAGAAGGAAATTGATTCATCGACCTCAGATAGGAACGAGGACCATGGATCTTGTTCTGTGGTTTCGAAGGATTGTGATTCTAGAAGAAGTGGTCGTAGCGTGAGGAGAGAAACACCAAAACTTGAAGCCTTGGTCTTCGAGAGCTTTGGTTACTCCACCTCAATGATGAGGAGGAGAAGAGATTAGAGGATCTCATGAACTGTCGGGAGGGCAGTGATGAAATTTCAAAATTCTAAGTGGGAAATAAGATGAGATCAGTTGATCTCATAGATTGCCAGGAGGGCAGGGAGGAAATCCTAGATTTGAGCAAGGGAAGTAAAATGAGACTGTCTAAAAGTCTCAAGAGCTTAGAGGTGAGTTCATATAATCAAGGGGTACCGATAGAAGGAGATTAGAAAAGTATTATGATCATTGAGGGAATTCAAAAATTCTTGCCAATTAAACCAGCAGAGGCTAGTGCAAGTGTTGCACATGAGGAGGTGATGCAACGAGCATCCAAGAAAGAGGCCATGGGGCCAAATGATTTTAAAACTATTTGTGTCTATGATGTAGGTGAAAAAAATGAAAGACAAGCAACAAAGACTGCCAAATATAAGGAGAAGGAGAAGACACTGATATCTGCCCCAACAGAAGGAGAACAACATTCAACATAATTGCTCAAAATTTTCAGCCAGGAAGCTGAACATGAGATGATTTCAGAACTGGAGTCTGCAACAGAGGATGAAGAATACAACATGGATTTTGTTGATCTGTGTGAATAATTGGAAGCCCTAGAGAGGAGGGTGATAGTTGAAAGTTAGCGCATCCAAGAGATCAGGTTGGAAACAGGTGAAGGAGCATACCAATTAGAGGAAGCTGGAGATGTACCAACAAAGGAGTTGACAAAAGTCAATCAGTTAGAGGAGGAAGCTAAGCATAAACTCAGTGGTGAGATTGTAGAACTGGAATCTGTAGAGGAGTGGCAAGCTAGTTACACAAGAGGTGAAGTCAACAAGGGATATCAAGATGATCTACCCATTGATAAGGAGGAAGTGAAATAGAGAAGACTACATAAGGAGAGCTAGCCAATGGACAAACTAGACAGATAGATAGAAGATATTAGGAGGTTGATAGTTGTTAAGGTTTAAGTTATTATTAGGTTTCTTTTAAATTTACTAGATAACCATAGAATATATGGGATCATTGAGAGAAACACAATCACAAGATATACAACATTTATCCTGGGAAACCCTCAAGGGGAATACAATCCAACAAAAATTCTTTAATATAGATTCAATAACCAAGTATAGCACCATAATAACTCTCTCTCTACAAGAGACAAACTACCATGATGCTAGACCATAAAACGATCAAAGAGCCATAGCCAATCCAATGCCAAGACAATAAACCAAATACTAGAGAATATCCTCTCCCAACCAATGCACCTCTCTCTCTCTTCCTTCTTCCAGTAACTGGTAACTACAACTTCCTTCAATATTTGCGCACTAGATGAGTGATCTGAGTGAGTGAACAAATGAGGTGCTAGCTTCCTTTATTTATACAAATTGGAAAGCGCTGAAAGAAGGTATATCTTCACTAGCAAGGCTGACTTCTCTTTCTAGGTAGTTAGAACCACTTTAATTTTCCTGGGGGCCGACTTCTTAATTTGCATATTACATTTAGGATTTGACCAATCTTCAAAAGGGGATGAGAACATTCTTTGTAGTTACACAATATTTGAACACTCCCTCTTAACAAGAATGATATTCTTTATATTTTGACAGGTCACTAAATGTCACCATCGATTGAACAATATCATCTGGGAAATATCATCAACTGGATAATCATCATCAACTAGACAACAACATCAACTGGATAAAATCATCAATTGGGTAACAACATCCACTAGACAACATCATCAACTGGGCATCATCATCAATTGGGTAACATCATCAATTGGGAAACATCATCAACTGGGTAACATGAGGCATCAATATAATCCACTTGGTCATCTGGCATCACAATCACTGACTGGTTCTACATGAATCCATATTAAAAAAGTTTTTTTTATTTTTTATCTTCATCCAGAAGATACTATTTATTTCTTTTGTCTTCATACATAAGATACTCTTTCTTATATTCACACAAAATATATCTTATCTTCACATAGGACATATCTTATCTTCACACAAAAGATGTCTTATCTTCACATAGTAGATATTCTATGAGTTTTTCCATTCCTTTTATGTTCTCCCTTCTCTTGTAGTCATCTATCTCACCCATCCACCGGGGAGGACTACTACCATAGCTTCACTCCTAGTCATCCCACATAAACTAGAGAAGCTAAGATGCTAGCCTGGTCAAGACTAGACTCCCTTTTCCATGATCCACGCAGGATCACGACACAAACCTCAAGATCCAACTAACCATTCCACATGGTCAAGGTTTGTGTTCCAGGCTACTCAATCCTTGGCCAGAGGAGAGTATCTTTCTATTGCCCCTTGGAGAAACATCCACACTCCTCTCTACAAGGGTGGTCACACCCCTCTCTATGAGGGTATTCTAGCATGTCCCTAGAGTATCCAAAACACAACACTTGGACAGAGGCCAACCTTGGAAAATTTCTCATTCCCCTTCTCTACGAAGGTCTCTTTTCTTTCTCCTTCTCTACAAAGGTCTAGCTATGGGATCTAAAAAGATATCTTGTGGTCCAAAATATTTCCATGGTATAATACCATGCTACCAATCTTCTGGGAACCATTCATCTACTGGATAAATTTCATCTTGGTCAAAATATCTCATTACTCATCCACTGAGTAAACTGTTCCATGGACCATTGGTTTCGTAACTGCACCAAATCACGATCCTCCATTTTGAACTTGGAGACATATCTCCTTCTTGCACCTATTGGCACAGGGGCAGACCCAGGGTTCAACACTCAAGAGTGTACCAACAAAGCCCTAACTACTGACCCTTTCGGCAACACCTGCGAAGAAGATGAAGTCTCACCCAAGGTAGAGGCAGGGGTGGTTGCAGGACTCAGGTGTTTGCAACCTTAGCTAGGACACATATCTGTGGTTATCTTTCTTACAGTGCACTTAGCATCAGTTATTTCTTAACATAAATTCATTAATATACTTCGCAGAAGTCACAGAGCATCACAATGAATACTTATACTAAGAATGATTCAATACTTATCTATAGAAATATATGTTAGATTCAACTGATCAAGTACTAAGCATCTCATATATGAGATCTAATGTTCATTCATTCACCAACATCACAGAGCACAACTAGATCTACTTAATCACATCAAGCACTTAGCCAAGAAACATATAAATACATAAGAGAGAAACACAAACCATTATACACACAGCTACCGTGGTTCACCCCCACCCTGGTTAACAGCTGCTTCAATCATTGGAAAATTTCCTCACATCCCTCTGTCCAGTGAAACTGCTTCCCCTTTCTTTGCAAGGAAGTGTTAGGGTGAGCTATCTTGGAAAACCTTGTGATGAACCTTCTGTAATAACCAACCAATCCCATGAAGGATATAACTTCCATTACGTTCCTTGGCACTGACCATTCTCTAATGGCTTCAATCTTCTCAGGGTCTACCGCTATCCCATCCTTCGAGATAATATGTCCCAAGTAATGGATCCGCTCTTGATAAAACGAGCACTTGCTCAGCTTGGCATACAGTTGGTGCTCTCTTAGCACCTGTAACACCATCCTCAGATATTGTTCGTTTTCTTCTTCAGTCCTGGAATACACCAGAATGTCATCCAGGAAGACGATGACAAACTTGTCTAGATAGTCCTTGAATACTCCATTCATCAAGCTCATAAAAAAAATGGGTGCATTTGACAATCCAAATGACACCACTGTGAACTCGTAATGACCATACCTTGTTCTAAAGGCGGTCTTGTTGATGTATTCTTATTTTATTCTTACTTGGTGATATCTTGATCTTAGATCTATTTTCGAAAAGATCTTTGCATCCTTCAACTGATCGAAGAGATCATCAATCCTCGACAGATGATACTTGTTCTTCACCGTTACTTTGTTCAATTGCCTGAAATTGATGCACAATCTTAGTGTTCCATCCTTCTTCTTTACAAACAAGACCGGGGCACCCCAAGGTGACACGCTTGGGCGTATATACCCCTTCTTCAGAATTTCTTCAAGCTACAGCTGCAACTCTTTCAGTTCTGGGACACTCATCCTGTACGAAGCCTTTGACACTGGAGCTGCTCAAGGCATCAAGTTCACAGAGAAATTGATATCCCTTTTTGGAGGTAGCCTAGGTACTTCTTGGAATACATCTTTGAACTCTTTAAGTAGCTCATGATCCTCAATACTTGACACCTTATCCTTAGGCGTTTCCCCCACATGGGCTGCAAATAATTGACAGCCTTTTCTGTAGCACTTCTTCAACTGCATTGCTGAGATTTCTCTAACAGTAACAACTCTAGGAATTCCTTGGATGACTCTCTGATTCCCTTATTCATCTAAGCAAGTGAATGCCTTGTTCTGACAGTCCAAGATGGAATAGTGCTGGTCCAACCAGACCATCCCAATTAGACGGTCATAAGAGCCTAACAATAGAATGTTCAAATCGGCCTTTGTGCTCAGTCCATTCATGTCTACAGGACATGACTTGACTAACTCCGTGACTTTCCTCTTGGTTCCTGTAGCTAGCTGCACTAACCAAGACTTTTCATGTTTTCTTCTTATCAAATGCAAACTGTCTACCACTCTAGGGTCTATATAACTATGGCTAGCCCCTGAATCAACTAAAATAGTAAGTGGTTGTTTTTTTATCATACCTTCTACTTCAATCATGTGCGACTGATACTCAACTTTCTTGTTATCCAGGGCTGTGTAGATCCTTGGAATTCTACTGCCCATGTCCTCCATTGTTTCAGCCCGCTGAACATTGTGGAGAACTCTTACTTTATCATTTCTGTGGGGGCAATCCCTGTACCTATGGTTTTCTTTACAACCCCAACATTCCATAGGTGGCAGCCTTGACATTTTCCCACCCACTTCAACCTTCCTGGGCTCTCTAAGAGACGGCTGTCCTTGAGGACTGTTTTTGAAAAAGGGTGGTTTATTTCCCTTCTGCCTCTGTTCTTTCTTAAACTTTTTTTGGTCATCCCAAGCCTTCCGAAAGGTAGGATTTTCTCTTTGTTGTTCAAATAAGAACTTCCCTCTTCTTATCATTTCTTCCATAGTCTTTGGGTCATCATACTGAATCTGAATCATACAGACCTGTGGCCTTCATTAACTCCGTTCTTATCCGTTCTGGTGCGATCCAACGGTCTAGTGGTAACCCATAACTTATTTTCAATCCGTTCGGAGTGGCGGTTGAACGGGTATATCGGTTCCAATGGCTATATTGCTTCGTCATGAAGAAGTACTCTATGTCGTTGTTTTGATATCTCAGGGAAGCTCCAATTCTGCAATTCTTCTTGCTGTGAAGTGTCCTCTAGAACTTCTTGTAATCTTACAGTATTATCCCTTTTCTTTCTTAACTTCCTAGCCTTCTTCCCAGTGAGTTTCATCTCAATAATTATTTTACCATTTAGATGTGTATCTTCTGTGGTCTTAGTTACTTTGTGCTATGGAAAATCTTTCTTATGGTTCCTTGATAATACCTTTTCTGTATCAAAAATAGGTAACTCGATCTTCTGCAAATCCTCAATTGTTCTCTTAGCTTCGACACCAGAGGTACTAATATTAAATATTTGTGATCTTCTCTTTTGTTATTCAATCAAGTGTGTGATCCTTCCAGTCATAAAGTCTTTTAACTCTTGCTTCTTCTGTTCCAAATCTTTTTCTTCTTCTCTTTGTCTAGTCTGTTCTCTATCAATCCAGGGTTTTCCTATGAGCATGGTAAATGGGGCGATGTCTTCAATAAATTTAATGATCTCAAAGTCTTCCTCTGTTGAGGTTCCATTGACAGTCATAGGTATCTGGGTGAGCCTTCCACATAAGGTTACTAGCTTTCCTCTGAAGAAACTAGTTCCTCCTAGGGAAGGGCTCATGGCAGGCTTCCCTATAACTTCCCAAGTTCTTTTTGGCATAATGTTTAGTTACGCTTCTTCATCAAGAGTAAAGTCAATGTCAAAGTCCCCTATTCTTGCTTCGATTTTCTCCTTTTCTTTGAAGATATTTGATAGCCTAACATGTCGGTGGTCATTCAAGGTATCTTTCATCTGCAACAATATATTTTCTGATTCTTTCTGGGATTCTGCTATAATCTTGGTCTCTTGATCTCCCTCAGGGTTAGCTTGTTCCATATTTAGCTTCTCAAGCCTAGCAATCATTCTAGGGAAATCCAATACTTCATGGTCCATAGCCTTGCAATAGAGGAAACTAAGTCTTCTCCCAGGGAATTCTCTAACAAAATGTCCCAGTCATCTGCAACTATAACAGAGGGTTAATCCTCCTATCCATTTAAATGTTCCCCAACTCCTTCTGGACTGCGCACTAGGATCATGGTGGCTAGCCTGCAATTTTTTTTTTCTAGGATCCTGCATGCACTTGTTAGTCCAAACATTCTTTCGATGCATAGGTATAACATATCTATCACTATATTGATCAGATCTATTCATATCAATTTTTCTTTCATCTATTAATGCCCTAGTTTTGAAGCTAGGACAAAATCTATCAAACATACCTAGATCCATGCTTTAGAAACAATTTTTTTTTCACTTATCTTACTTCTGCAGAGCACAAAGCTTCTAGACCTAAGACTTTTAACTATTCTTACCTTTATTAGAGCACAAAGATTACAGATCTTACCTCTTTCTTCACAGATTTGACTTCTTTTCTTCAAATCTGACCTCTCTTTCTTCAGATCTGACCTCTCTTTCTTCAGATCTGACCTCTTTTCTTGGCACAAAGATTTGCAGGTCAAGTAGAATACTGTGCACTAGGGCAACATATCTACACATAGAGATTAGTTCGCACAAAGATTTTTCTTCTTTAGTTCCCAACAATCATAGTTTCGGTCCCGACAATGGAACCATTTGTTGGCACAGGGGCAGACCCAGGGTTCAACACTCAAGAGCACAACAACAAAGCCCTAACTACCGGCCCTTTCGGAAACACCTGTGAAGCAGATGAAGTCTCACCCGAGGTAGAGGCAGGGGTGGTTGCAGGACTCAGGTGTCTGCAACCTTAGCTGGGACACAAATCTGTGGTTATCTTTCTTACAGTGCACTTAGCATCAGTTATTCCTTAACATACATTCATTAATATACTTCGCAGAAGTCACAAAGCATTGCAGTGAATACTTATACTAAGAATGATTCAGTACTTATCTACATAAATATATGTTATATTCAACTGATCAAGCACTAAGAATCTCATATATCAGATCTAATGTTCATTCATTCATCAACAACACAAAGCACAACTAGATCTACTTAATCACATCAAGCACTTAGCCAAGAAACGAATAAATACATAAGAGCAAAGCACAAACCATTATACACATAGCTACCGTGGTTCACCCTCACCCTAGGGCTACATCCACAAAGTCTTCTTTATATTATCTTGGTCAAGTAGTTACAGCACGGAGCTTCAATGACCCTTACTTCGCATAGGACAGAAGGTTTGCGCAGCTCGCTAAATCCCTCTTCCTTGCACTAAGCAACAACCTCCTCTTATTTCTTACATTGCCTATCTATTTATAGATTACAAAATGGGCCTAAACGTGGGTAGACCCATGGGCCGACATCCCTTTCCCGTTACATCAATCCAAAACCCTAAAATGGACCTAAAAATAGGTCTTGCTTCCTTAATTTCCGCTTCGCGTTGCGCTCCATCTTTGGCAAGCTGTCACAATCCCCAAAAGTGGTCAAGTATGACCAAGTACTCTTCAAAACTTGTTCAAGGTCCAACAACACCAAACTACGAGCTTCTTTAACTGTGTAACATCTGATAATCATTGTCCTTGAAGTTCTCTTCTGTAATATCCTAGGTGCCTTCTTGATTTCAAACATTTCTTTCTTTATGACTTCATACTGGATTAACCTTCTCCCTCTACATCTATAAGAACAATACTAGAGAAACATGTAGTTACATGCATCTCATCAACTATATCTGAGTATTCATCTTTCTCGTTATCTTGAACATTTATGTTCTGCATCTTTAGGAGCCTCCTGCTCCTATATAAATACTGGAGACAGTCTGGTCTTTACTGATTGTCACCATATTATACGTCCTTCTCATGCTGTCTAACTTATGCAAGTCAAGGCATAAGTTCTTTCTTCCGAGACCTGTAAACTTACTTACAATATGCTTTCTGAGATATGTCACTTAGCCAATCAATCAATAACAATAAGCAGTAATCAAATAAAACTATATCATGATTTCTATCAGAGTAGTACACATATTTTCTTAAGAAAAAAATGTTCAACCATGTACACATATGAAACCCTAATCATGAATAAGACTTTTGAACTCTTTTTCACTCTAGCTATGAAATTACCAAATTTTCCCTTACTATAATAGCTAAACACATACCTTTGTCACTCTCATGAGTGATCATACCTGAAATAAATATTTATCTCTTTATTTATCCTCTTATTTGATACTTCCTTCATAAATATGCATAAACACTGAAATAAACCGAGGTTAATTAACATTCTCACGAAAATCTAAATTGTAATGATAATGTATTAAAATAAACAAGATACTAAAAATAAACATGAATACTTATCTTTTGTTTTTGTGTGGGGAGGCTCCACGGACTCCACCATTTTCTATCTTTCTTCATATCAACTATCTTCAACTTAAAGTACATAATCCTCAATTTCTACTAAATATTTCTTTGAGGGAGGAGATTCCTCTTCCTCTGCCACATGTGCTTGATGCTTTATTTTCCCTTTTCCTTGAGGACAATCATATGAAAAGTGTCCCAACTTTTGACAGTTGTAGCACCTGATCTTTGAAACATCTTTCTTCTTATCTGAAACTCTTATGGATTTATCTTCTTTTTTTCTTTTGGATTGTAAGAGCTTTCTCTTCGTCAACAATTAATCTTTTCTGTTGGTCTGCAAGTCTAGATTCTTCGTGTGTGCAATCTGCCCATAACTTATCAAACTTGGGTAACTTGTTTCTTGCACACACTCCTTGTACAACAGGAATCCAAAATGTTGGAAACCCATTTAGGGTTGTGGTCACAAAATATTTGTCACTAATGACATCTACAATAGCTGCAAGGTGATCTCTAATATGAGAAACTCTCATAAGATAGGATGAGACAGATTCTGAGTTTTCCATCTTCATATTACGAAGCTGATTTCTTAAGACAAGATTCTGGCTAATGTCTTTGATTTCATATAACCTGCTGAGTGCTTCATACATTTGCCTTGCTGTTTGTAGTTCGAATATATGAGGGATCAAGTGACCCTTTACTAAATCTAACACGATTCTCTTTGCTTTCTTTCCATTCTTCTTATGCTTGGTCTTTTGCTCTTCTTCCTCTGGTTCTGGTACACCCACTGTAACATGTTCTCGGATATCATTCTTGTCTAGAATCATCTGCAAACTATTCTTCCAAGATCTGAAGTTTTCGGATCCTTTCAGCCTGTATTCGATCCTCATACTGGTAACCATTTTTTCTTGTAGTAGAAATCATAGCCCTCTGGGCTATTAAAATAATATAATTTATTTTTTCTTGGATCTGAAAACCGAACTCACAAAAAGATGCACTGGACTGAGGTGAGTATGCTGGTATAGTCAGTTTCTGAAAATTCCAAATTTTACCCCTTGAAATTGAGCTTGCGGAAATCTGGACTGGTACTTCTGGTACTGGTTCTGGTTTCCTGGTTTTCTAGTACTTCTAGTTTTTTGGTACCAATGAAAAATAGGGTTTCACTTTTCGGGAGTTCTGTCCACTGAAAAGGTGTGGTCAAGGTGCAAAAATATTCACTAGGGTAGGGCACACTTTTCTAGATGATTTTTAGGCAAAAATTCATCTCCAATAAAAATCCCTAATTTTCTTGTACAACAACAATGACGTTTTTTCTTATCTAGTGAAAGGTGATCTCACCATCTTAGCTCTGATACCATGTTAATGTTTAAGCTATTATTAGGTTTCTTTTAAATTTACTAGATAACCATAACATAGATAGGATCACTGAGAGAAACACAATCACAAGATACACAACATTTATCCTAGGAAACCCTCAAGGGGAAGAAAACCCAACAAAACTTCTTTAATATAGATTCAATAACCAAGTACAGTACCAGAATAACTCTCTCTCTACAAGAGACAAACTACCATGATGCTAGACGAGAAAATAATCAAAGAGCCATAGCCAATCCAATGCCAAGACACTAAACCAAACACTAAAGAATATCCTCTCGCAAGCAATGCACCTCTCTCTCTTCCTTCTTCCGAAAATTGGTAACTGCAACTTCCTTCAATATTTGCGCACTAGATGAGTGAGCTGAGTGAGTGAAAAAATGAGGCACTGGCTTCCTTTATTTATACAAACTGGTAAGCGCTGAATGGATGTGTCTCTTCACTGGTAGGGCTGACTTCTCTTTCTGGGTAGTTGGAAACACTTTAATTTTCTTGGGGGCCGACTTCTTAATTTGCATATTACATTTAGGATTTTCCAGTCCACAAAAGGGAATAAGAATATTCTTTGCAATTACACAATATTTCAACAATAGTAAGGTCAGCAGCAGAAGTAGTCAACAAGGAGAAGCTGAGCAGAAGAAATCCTATAAGAGCAATAGGGAAGCAACAACAACAAAAACAAAATAGAGGAGCAGGAGGACAACTACAAAGGAGATTTTGGGATCCAAGGAGATTTCAACAACAGAGCAGAGGAGATCATGAGGAGTATCTCACGATTTTCCCAGCAGTGGAGTATGATGCAAGAGCATCACTCCACCTTAGCAACACACCAACATTCCATCACATCAAAGTGCATTCAAGGAGGGGAGAGGCGCCAACCCTCTCATTTTTTCTTCATTTTAAATTTTAAATGTGAAGTTAATACAATTGAATGCTTTCAGGGTGGAAGAGATGAGCTATTTTTTTTATACATGTAGGAGATAGAGTCGCCTTTAATGGATGACAGGCTGATGGGATATAGATCCGATTCAGACTATATGGCCATTGAATGAAATTCAATGTAATTAATGAGAGTTAGGTGAGTTGGAGGGAGAGCTCGAGGAGCCCCTCTTTTGTAAAATATATTTGTATCAGAATTTATTAGATATAGCATGTAGAATAGATGAGCATGCAAAGAGATCAATAGAGGAGAGAAGACCTGAGACTCTGTTGCAGTCTCAGCTCACACATTGTAATTAGTATTATGATATTAATACGAAATAACATATTTCTCTGTTTATCAATTCACCTGTGATGAATGTTGGTTCATGGATGCGTTTGAATGTTATCTGTGTGTAGTTATGAATATATGCTATATATGTATGAATAGTTTCCATCTACATGATGAAGATAGATTCCACTATCTATTATATATCTGTTGAATTATTCTGGGTTCTTTAGGTTGTGCAAGGAGTGCACAAAAAATTATTGGAAACTCTGTAGCCAATAGAAGGAGTGCGTATATGAACTCTTTCAAGTCAGAGAAGATCGTACCATGAGGGCACACCAGAACATTACAGACTCAGGAGGAGGAATTGTGCAGGATGAGGCACATAGATACATAATTGTTGAAGATTCTGTAGAGATCTTCCAGGAGGGAATTTAGTAGGTACAAGTGTGCACAGGTGAACTCTATTTCGAGTTCTGAGAAGAGGAGTGTCATAGGAGGACACTCACAGAGTTGGTGAATACTCTGTAAGATCAACAAGGAGTGCTTGAGTAGAAGTTACCAACAGGGCACATATATCCCTTCGAGGAACATAAGAGATAAAGACCTTAGAAATCTGAGCAGTTGAAGCTCAAGGTGAAACAGAGTTGCTAAATACTCTGACGAAAGACTTTTGCAAGGAGTGAACCAAGACAACACTCATATGAAGTGTTGAAATAAATCCATCTGAAGGCTAGTCAAGGGAAATGAGTGCGTGGAATATGAATTATTCCAAGTACCAAATATCAAGGGGAAAAGCACAAGTTGAGACTCAAAGTAGCCAAGCTCGTAGGAGAAGGTTCAAGGGAAAAAACCTTTGAACACTTAGAAATTTTCCCAATTTCGGGAGAAAGTGCAAGCTCATGAGGAGCAGCAACACAAATCTTTGAATCGAGCTGTAGGGAGAGATCTGGACCACTAGATCCATGTCAAGAAAGGAGGAGCGCATCGAGGAGGAGAATAGATCCCAACCATCGGATCTGTGCGTGAAGGACTAACAACCATTGGATCCAGGTAAGGTGCATGCACACACCTTAATATTTTCAAAGTGCATAGGAGAAAGTGATAATCGAAGTCCCGAATTCGACTGTCCATTGTCAAGGTTGATAGGTGGCAATAGATTTGGAAGTCTGGAGCTAAGACACTCCGAAAGATTCCAGGAAAGTAGCATGTGAAATTGCCGAAGCTACAAAGAGCAGAGTGGATCCTGACCATTGATCGTCAGGAGGGACATGGCATCAGATCCACAGACTTCAGAGGAAGAACCCTTTGGAGAAAAGGCAAGGTGGAGTAACCAAAAATCCCGAAGACCGAAGGTCGGAGCTGATCTCAACCGTTAGTTGAGAAGGACACGTAGCATTAGATCCAGAGGTTTAGGGTTATAGGCCTCCAGAAGGATTAGGGTGAGTGTGAGCTAAGGACTTCCGAAGAGACGGGAGTCAAAATAGATCCTGGCCGTTTATTTCTAGGGGACATATGGCACTAGAGTGTGCATTCAGAAAGGAAAAGGTAAGTTTGGGCAGAGTGTTCCCAAAGAGCTGGGAGCTGGATCAGATCTGGGTCGTCTATTGGTGAGGATAGGTGTCACCAGATCCCGCACTCTAAAGGAATTGGAACATGAAGGTGCAAAGCCTCTCGAAGTTCGGAGTCATGAAATCATCTCAACCGTCTGTGAAGGAGGACGTGTGGCAGAAGATATGTCAATCAGGAGAAAAGTCACTCTGGGGAAAAGTGGATTTGGGTGGCATGAGAACTCTTGAAGGCCAGAGCGCTAGAGTCCATCCAAGCCGTCCATCAAAATTAGACAAGTGTCAGAATATTTTGAACTTCAGAGAATTGTCACTCCAGGGGTTTTGTGGAGTTGTGTTTCAGAATTCATCGAAGAGCTAGAGCCCAAAATTGCTGTGGGTCGTCAATCCAAAGGGAAAAGTGTGGACTATTGATCTGCGAGGGGATGCGTGGAGGATAGAGGTTTAATCCATTGGATAGCCACTCCGGAGGATTTGTGGGCTGTGCCTATGGATTCAGCCGAAGCCTGAATTCTGAAGAAGGAAACTGAGTCGTCGACCTCAGAGAGGAACAAGGACCATGGATCTTGTTCTGTGGTTTTAGAGGATTGTGATTCCGGAAGAAGTGGTCGTAGCGTGAGGAGAGAAACGTCGAAACTTGAATCCTGGAGTGCTTAGGGAGGTTTATCCCCAGGTCATAGCCTAAGTTCGCATGGGGAAAAGGGCCTAGCCTAGAGATCTAGCACCTGTTGTTATTCAAATTCCCAAATAGGGAGCAGGGGCTTAATAGCAGCCTGTGGGTGTCACAAGACCTTCGCCTAGGAGGAAAAGGGGCTTGTGTAAAGTAGATTTGGGTTCTAATAGGGTCCCGAAGAGACAATTATAGTAATATTTGTGAAGATCCAAGACTGAGAGGTCGCGCAACCCCTAGGAGAGAAGGGGGGTATACATCAGAGTCTCAGGAGCAGTCGGTTCAACGATTCCATACCCAGGAGTAGGATAAGAGCCATGTACTGGTTACCCAGTCCCAGAAGCAGAGACAAAGTAAAAGTCAGGAGAGGCATAACTTGTTGGATTTTATCCATCAAAAGAAAAGGTAGTTGATCATCCAACAACATAGCAAAAAAAAATCTAAGCGCTAAACCGGTTAAGTAACCCACGCCCAAGATATGCACGTCCAAGGTATGAAGTGTAAGATAGTGGAAATAACCCATTAATCATGAAAACTATATTAAACATAATTGAAATTGATGTCTTTAACCCAACAACAAAAGCAAGGGTGACAGAACAAGTAGCAGATCCAGTTAACGCACAAGTTTCTAGTGCTAGTGAGCCAGTTTATGAATCAGTTGCAGATTAAGTTGGCTAAGTAGTAGTTTCTATCCTTTTAGTAACGTATAGAGATGAAATTTGATATAAAATTTATTAGTCACAGTTCCAATTCCAGTTGCTTAGCCGACCCCCATTCCAGTTTCAGATCCAAAGCCCGCGAACCTTGTTTACTCATAAGCAATGAATATGGGCGCATAGGTGAGAGTGGAGGTAAAGGTATAGGTTTCAGTTGATGGACCCATAGAAGCAATTGATCCCACAACATCGATACCAAAGGAATTTTACCTCGCAGTAGCAAGGGTATCACCCCTAATTGCAAAGGTAGCATACTACCTAAGATTTTGAAGGCCCATCATGATCATAGCGAGGGGCGTAACAAATGATCTGTTCAATGTTCATTTCTACACATAAACCAACCATTATGAGAAGCCTTCCTTAGTGTGCTTGGTTCACCATTATACACTCCACCAAAAGGAAGGGGGAAGCACGACATGTTGAAATCCAAATCAAGATACAAGTTGGTTGGCATAACACATTGTATTAGAAAAATTTGTACATACTTAGTATTGATTTTAGGATTTCTCTTTGTTGTTGGGAAAAATACCCTACGGACTAGCAAACTAGGGTCAGACTTGCATGCATATTTTGACCGTAAAGAAATGACCTTTTAACCTACCACCCAAAACTTAAACCCTTCTTTCAAGACACATGCATAGAAAGGGAATACTAACCTTTTTACAGATGTTTGGTGTAGATCCTCCGTTGCGCTTTGCCCGCTTACTTGCGCTGCTCCTTCCAAAGTTAACCTGCAATCAAGACAAAACACTATGCATGCATGCTACTTTTCTACTTGAGGGTTAGAAATTGAGCATAAATTACACAAATCATAGATAACTCATGCATTGGGATGGGAAAAGTATTCTTTTATTATTTTCAAAATGAATCAACTTACAATCAAAGTCGAGACCGACCACCACTCCTTGATCCTGATTCTGGGCTCCTCCTCTTCTTTTGTCCTCCAACTGCTTTGCGTTAATTCTGTTTAGGCTCAAGGAAAGGATAAAGGGTTGGGACAAATGGATTTGGAAAATGGGCAGAGTTTCTTTGCTATAATTTTCCTCCTCCCAAATAGTACCCCTACCCCTTCTTTTATAGGCTAGAAGGAGCTAGGGTTTTAGACGAACTCTCGGCCATGCATGGCCGGGATTTTCAGTTAACTGACCCATAGATTTTTGTCCCGTCGGAAACTTTCCTGTTTTTGTGCTTTGTTAGGTAAACACGGGCTGTAGTAGGCCTGCCAGTGTTCACCCACGTGCAATAGTGAGTTAGGGTGCGTGTACCTTTACCCAAGAGGATTTTTAAAGAGGTTTTCTCAGCAGATGTTTTGGCAATGAAGGGAAATGAGTTGGCCTGATGCCAGGTAAGCATGTATGGTGAAATTTAGGGTTATAACAGATGCCCCCTAATGTGTGAGGTCAGAAGAGCATCTGATGGCCGAAATACATTAACAATTCTTTACCAATCTGTACTGATATGCTGAATGAGTGAGCCCAAGAATCAGGAATCAGGAGGTGCCATCTGCAAAATAAAAAATGTCTCACCGAGGTGGGCATACCCATGCTCGGAATAAAATAGAACCATGGCTACCAATCAAATACACTGTAGATCCATGTCAAATAACTATAAAGAGTAGCCGCAAATAATACACAGAGGAGCTACATCTCGAAATTAGAAAGATATACATATAAAGTATCCATCTCCCAGAAGTTGATTCGGCCTGATGGCTGTACTTCAGAGCTCGAGCAACAACTTCAAACTATTATACACTCGGGTAGGAGTGTAATATGAGTGTACGACTGCACTACCCAGAGGTCTTCGACGACTCGTCGATTATGGACTTGATAATCTTGATGATCGGACTGAAGGCTTCAGTGATTTCGAACAAAGACTTGATTGGACGTTCATGATGGCCGGGTATGTGGACAAGAGACATATTGCAGAGGGGCCGACTCAGGCTCATTGAAAAACTTCCCTTGGATAATAGCACGACAAGTGATAAGAGTCAGGCAACATATCTATTAATCATAAGTCTACGAAGCAGGAGGCAACGCAAACTCTCCATATGTTTGGAAGAGTAACCAAACGGTGGAGGACACAACTCTATATAGCGAGCAAAGCTTCCTAAGGTCGTACTACATCCCATAGTCCGATGATCAAACAGACATATGTGCTTCATCCAAGGGCGACTCATTAGGCTTCCAATAAAGAAAATACTTTTCCCATCCTCTTTTTGGGGTATATTTGATTTTTTTGTTCTTTTTGATAATGTTTGAAAAAAGAATAAAGGAATATTACGTTACAATGGAGGAACGAGTACAACAAACATACAAGCTCAAGGCACAAGGACAAGACTGATGTTCTAGGGAAATGATACTCGGGAAAAATTCTCTAGTGGCCAAAGGTGTTAAGACGTAGAAGCAAACTGTTACAACGCTGATGGGTAAGGTATGCAAATGCAGTTGATAGAACACACAATGGTAACATCCTTCAATGTAAGTTTAACGAGCCTAGAGAAGGTAAGCTTGGTGGTTTTTCATATTTATTGAGTCTGAAAAAGCATGAAAGGAAACTTCATTGGGGTACCTTTTTCGACAATAGTCTAGTCGGTTCGAAAAAGGGATAAACTAGCACCGATTAGATGTCAATTCAAAACCATTTTAACGAGTGTGAAAAGGACAAGATCACTTGGATATTTTTTCACTTTTAAGGAGTCTGAAAAAAGCTTAACTATGGACTCTGTCAGGAATGTTCTTCTGGACCATTTTAACGAGTGTGAAAGAATAAGATCACTCCACAATCTTTTCAATTTTAGGGAGTCTGAAAAGAGCTTAACTATGGACTCCGGGTGGGTTTCTTTTTCGTAACTTTAGTCCCTCGGGCCCGAAAAAGGAATAAAATTATACCTGAGGATACTCTTCTAAAGAATGAGAATTCAATAGAGTATTCCTTTGTTCGTACCGTTGACCGTCCGGACCGAAAAAGGGGTAAACTACTGCCAGACAGACGTGACTTCAAATTTCAGTTTAACGAGCGTGAAAGGCCACAAGATCGCTCAACAATCTTTTCATGTTTAGAGGGTCTGAAAAGGGTTTAAAAGGAGACCCGTTATGTTTTGGGAGTTCGGAGGGTAAGTCAAAGAGTGAAAAAGACCCATGCAAATGAGGCTCAAACTCATATTCAGGAAATACTATACGGACTCCCGAGCCTACAGTGTTGTTAGAAACGACATGGACACCATAATGCAACCAGAACCTACCTAGGGAATCCATGTTTCGGTAAGATGTACCACCAAGTTGCGACACTTCTAGAGCAGATATGACGGTTCCATGTCACAAGAGGATGGGATCGATCCTATATCATAAGAACAAAAGGCAACGAGATGCAACAGTTGGGATGAAATCCTACCCTATATGCTCAAGTTGATTTTTGATTTTTTTTTTTTTATGGACCGTCAATATATAT
>ML835188.1:19976-31440 GCA_009831015.1 Picea engelmannii | reverse complement strand
TTGGTATAAAGAAACTGATAAAGGGGCCCAAAAAAGTGACAAAAAGAGGCCAAAAAGTCTATAAATAGAAGCTGGCAGCTCATTATCACCATTGCTGATTTGAAAATTGACTCTGGAGCCAAAAGACCCCCTTTGCCAAAGATTGTGATTCCGGGAGCTACGGTGGACAAAACAGACTTCTGCTTGGACCAAGTAAGTACAAACTCCCTTGTCTAGCTATTCAATACTTCATTTTTAGCATTTAGTTGATTTTGGGGGTGGGCGTCGACCTCAAAAAGGTCGGCCCTAGGCAAATGCGGGCTGTCCAGGGACAGCCCGTGGGTACCTGTGGGCAGAGCAAAGCCTGCCCGTGGGTACCCGCGACTATCACCTCTACAGGCCGCGGGTACCCCCCCGCGTGGTGAAAAAGACAAAATTAAAAACATATTGACCCTCCTTTTTGCTTTGTTGTGTTGGCAGGATGTATGTTCAGTGGAGGGAAAGGGAGCACGAGGACGCCAATGAGTTAGTGGCTGCAGATCTGAATGTTGTGGCTGTGATGACGCAGTGTGGGTTGGTGAAATTCTTTTTATGTTTGTTTATGTGCGCGCAACCAAGGCTACTGAACGCCTTGGTTGATTACTGGCACCCTGATGCCGAGGCATTCATGCTAGAGGGGAAATCCTTGGTGCCCACCACCGAGGATATTTAATTTTTGACTGGCCTCTCAAGGAGAGGGGAACCAATCAACTTTCAGACTTTTCCTGCGGGGCTGAGAAAAGTCTCAGAGCTGATAGAGGAGTACTGTGAGGCTGGGACCGATCATAGATTTTCCTCGGTACCCGTTAGTAGGATTACCAGCCTCGCCCTACAAACTATTTTATTGCTCATTGGGCGGATTACCGACTCAACAACCCTGCACCAGGCTTCGCGCGCACAGATGAACTGTGCGATCCAGTGCATGAATGCACAAATTTTTGATTGGAGTACCACACTGTTGGAGTGCATGAAGAGTCAGTTGACAACTTGCCGACAGCGGACACACAGGAACTTCAGGTTTGGGACCATCCTGTGTTCATTCTTCTTCTTCGAGAGTTCCATGTTTCAGTCCTCGACTGACAGTACGAGGACATCTGGCCACATTCCCCACAGTATGCATATGGGCAGTATTATCGCTACGACAGGGTGGTGGAAGGACTGTGGAGGCCTTCAACGATGATTTTTTTGCTTGGCTATCACAACAGATCCCGGCTATAGAGGACTACCCATATGCGGGATCGACTTCTCCAGAGATCCAGAGATACCAGTGCCTCCTGGTGAGGAGCGAGGGGAGATGGGTAAGTCTCCACCTGTATAGTTTTTTTGTTTACATATGTAATTTTTATGTCTTTTTTGATATATATATCATGTTTTTGTATACCAGAGTTTTTGATGAGTGAACGTTTATCGCATGCAGATGTGGGACCCGTGCGACCAGCCGACTATGCATGGAAAAGGCGTCGCCCACGGCCAGAAGTAGCAGCTGCCGCTGCTGGGGGAGAAGTAGTAGCAGGGAACCTCCCAACAGGAGAGGCCAAGAGGGTTTTTAGGCGGATTGAGCGGAACTTCACTGCGCTCACTCGCACAGTTCCCATGGCAGAGATAGAGGACCTGCCACCATCCATGCAGACTCATGTTGTGGGGGCACCTCGGACATGGGTCTGATTGTTTAGGCATTTAGCCCACGCTGTAGATGATTATAACATGGCCCATAGGCCCTGAGCAATCTTTTAGAATTTTTATGTGCCACGAGCACCTTATTGTATATATTTTTTGAGGGCATAAGCCCGGTGACTCGTTACTGTTCCCACTTTTGAGGCGCTTGCGCCCATCTATATACTCTGAGGATTTTATGATGTTTATATATGGTTTTTATCTCTTTTTGCGTCTTATGGATTATGTGTACAAGAATGTGTTTACATGTTTATGTTCATGATCTTCTTATATGTGAGAAAGTTGCCAATCTAAAATGTGATTAGCTAGAGTATCTGTGATTTGATTTAAACTTCTAGGAACATGAAAATATGTGATATAATCAAAGTTGTGTTCCAAGAGACGTACCCTAAGGAATCGTCGGTGTAAAGTTGGGTCATGCACCCGGTATATTCTGTTTAGCTGTGACACAACCAGTTGAGCGTCTAGATAGACCCGGAGACGAGAGATACCCAATGATAAAGCGTCACAAAGCAACTCAATAACTGCACTATACTCAACAACATTATTCGTGGTGTCACATAAGCATATACCTCCAGAAGATAACAACTGACCCTGTGGTGTAAAGATTACCCAAGCTGCAGAGGCAAGCCTACGCGTGTGTCGAATAGCACCGTCCGCATACCCAACGAACACCTCAGATTCACTTGACATCTGCCATATTGACAAAAGATAACATCAATGACACGTCCATAACACTTTTTAAAAGAAATGTAAAAAAGTAATAGTACAAAGACTATACATATGTTACAAAAAGTTACCCACAGTGACCTTTCTATGAGTAATACTTCTTGAGCTAGAGCCCATTTCTAGGCTCCGCCAAAGAATTCCATTCAAAATCGACCAAACGATAAGCACCCTTTTTTAAAACCTCCTTAATAATGAAGGGTCCGAACCACATGGGTTTAAACTTTTCTACCCCCAGGGGGTCCTTATCTTGGTCATAGACCAGGACAAGGTCGCCCTCAGAAAAAATCCGAGGATGAACAGACCTATCATATTGACACTTGACCTTATGTTTATGAACCTCGTTGGCCAGGGCCGCATCGTGACGCTGTTCATCAAGCTGCTCAAGGTGTACTAACCGCTCTTCAAGAGGAGAAGTGTTTGGCAATAACTGTATTGCCAATTTCAGAGATGGGATTTGACATTCGATGGGAAAGACTGCCTCCAGCCCATAAACGAGTTGGAAAGGTGAGAAATCGGTTGCAGTATTAACGGATGTTCAGTAAGCCCATAATGCCGAGTATAACATCAAATTCCAGTTTGACTTGGTTGAGTTGATAGTTCATTGTAGAATCGTCTTAAGAGTTTTGTTTACAGCTTCCACCTGCCCATTGGCTTGGGGGTAGTAAGGTGATGAATGTTCTTACCGTAACCCAAGCTTTGATGTTAATTCAGACATCATTTGGTTCTGAAAGTGACTGCCATGGTCAGTGACAATCTCTCTCGGGACACCGAACCTTGCTATAATTTGGTTGAATAAGAAGAGAGCTGCAGTCTCTCCATCATCTTTAAATGTTGGCATAGCTTAGACCCACTTAGTGAAGTAGTCGACAACTACGATGATATAGTGGTGCCCCCTTGCTGACGGGGGTTTACATGTAGTGTAATCAATCCCCCACTTAGTGAAGGGACCAACTATGATGACAAGAAACATAGGAGCTGGATGTGCCCTCATCTTCCGAGAGAAGATTTGGCACAGATGGCACTTCTTGATCGACTCGATACAATATTTGATAAGTGTGGGCCAGAAGTAACCTGCTCGTAAAATCTTTTGGGCAGTTGCCAACCCAGATAAGTGACCTCCACAAGCTCCTGTATGACAATCATTGAGCACTATGACAGCCTCCTCATGAGTGAGACATCGACGCAAGATGTAGTCTACACCTCTCCAAAACAACGTATCATTGAGTATGAGATAATTCTTAGCCTGATGGCGTATCCGCCGATGCTCATCACGAGAAGCAGAGGTGGGGCACTTCAAAGTATGGAGATAGATCAGTATATCTCTGTACTAGGGGTTTGATGATTCAATCAAAAACATATCCCCCTGGATAGGCGATTCCTCAGGCACAACGTCACCTGACTCAACCAGAAGTTCTGAAATAAGTTCTGCGAAGACCAATGACTTCTTGGAATTTGCTGAAACGAAGTCTAAGTCAAATTATTGGAGGATGACCATCCATCTACTGATTTTTCCGCCGATAACTCGTCGTGTCAACATGTATTGGAATGGATTCACGACAACAACGACGGTGGTCTTGCGAAACAGAACATAGTGACGGAACCGTTGAACAACATGAACTGCTGCCAATGCAAGTTTTTCTAGATGGGAATAATTAAGTTCTGGTCCTACGAGGCCTCGGCTCAGGTAATAGATCACGTATTCTGAAAACGAATCATCTTCCTGAACTAAAACCATGCCTATAGTTGACTCTGCGGAAGCCAGATATAATAGGAAATCCTTGTTATAATTAGGTGGCCGTAGCAGAGGCGCGGTTGTGAGGGCGTGTTTTAATGCGTCGAAAGAGCGTTGAGTGGCTTCATCCCAGAAAAAGGGAACATCTTTCTTCAGTAAATGCATAAAGCCCTTGGTGATTTCATCATAGTTGGCGATGAAGCGTCGTAAGAAGTTCACCTTGCCTTGAAGACTTTGAAGTTGTAAGATTGTGCATGGGGGGGGAAACTGGATTATTGCCTCCACCTTAAGAGGATTGACCATGATCCCCGTTGTTGAAATGATGAAACCTAACAAACGTCCTGACGTGATGCAAAATATGCACTTGTTGGGATTCAAGAGAATCCTGTAGTAGCGACAACGTTTGAAGATTAGTCTGAGGTGTGTAGGATGATCCTTTCGCTTGCGAGAGCATGATGCTAAATCATCTAGATAGGTCTCAACTATATGTTTGAGGTCATGAAATGCAAAAGACATAGCCTGCTGGAAAGTGGCTCCAGCATTCTTAAGGCCAAAAGACATCTTACGATAGGCGAACGTACCCCACGGACAAATGAATGCCGTTTTGTGTTGGTCCTCCGGTTTGATTTTGATTTGATTATATCCCGAAAAACCATCCATGAATGAAAAGGATTCACAACTGGTGCATTCATCAATGATCTGGTCGATGAATGGGGTTGGAAAATTATCTTTTGGACATGCCTTATTCAAATCATGGAAATCGGTACAGACATGAATCGTGCCTTGTTTTTTATTGACCGGCATGGGGTTTGAAACCCATTGAGTCAAATGGATAGGGTAAATGAACCCTGCCTTGAGCAATTTCTCAACCTCACTCTTGATGGCTACTGCTTTCTTAGGATTGACTGGACGAAGTTTTTGTTGAACAGGCTTAGCACCAGGATACGTTGTGATTTCATGTTCAACTATTTTCGGATCGATGCCTGGCATTTCCTCATAGGACCAGGCAAAAACGTCGCAGAATTATTTGAAAAGATCTGTGTAAATTTGAATCTCTTCGGGGGAGCAATCCGCTCCGACGAAGACATTTTCCATGACGCTAGGGTTTCAGGAGATATTGATAGGTACAGTTTCAGCGATAGTCTCCATATTTCCCTCAGCATAAATTTCCTGTGTAGCTAAGAGGTTAATAGGACATGGCTGATCTCCCGTCATGGTGATAGTGAATTCTCCTGCCGCGATTCGATTTAACTCTGGGAGGAAATATGATCTGTGATGAAGATCTTCCCAAGGTTTGTCCGGACTAGTCATCGCTTCGATCACTGCTTCGTCGGAAGGCAAGACTAAGTCTAACGAATCGGTGGTAGCAAGAGAACCTTGAGCCCAAATAGGGTCTGGAAGTGGATCCAACTCTTGTGCGGGAGTCAGATCAGGGTTAGCTGAAGCTTGTTGGACTAAAGAGTACGCTACCTCAACGACCGACAAGGGCATGGACATGCCGAAGTGCCCTGTCTCATCCATCGTGGCTGATGGGGAAGGAAGAATCCACAGATTCGTAAAGTAAGTCATGCGGAACGACGAAACTTGAAAAATCTCAGCCTTGTGGTGATTTGATATAAACTTGACATCGTCATGAGGAGGTGGGTAATCGAAGGTACCCATCAAGGATGGGCACAAACCAAGTCCTACGTTAATGACACCAGCTTGAGGATTATCAATCATGGGAACCGTGGATGCCCCCAAAGCTGGGTCAGGTCTAGAGAAGGAAAATTGATCGATGGTCACTATCTGACCCTCATGTGGAAACAATAAGGCTCGAAAAACTATAGCAACCACAACTTACATAGAATAAGTCCAACTCCGACCTAACAAGAGATTATAGTCGAGGGGAGCATCGACTACCTCTACTTCAATGGACATGGTCTTCCCTCCTAACTGCACAGGGAAAGAAGGAACGATGCCATGTGGTCGGAAAGAATGACCGTCGAATGCAGTGAGGAGAGTAGGTGATGGAGACAAAGCGGGCTGACTAATGGCCTTCCAACATGCTAACGACATAATGCAAGTCGAAGCGCCCTCATCAACCACTGTGCGAAAGATATTCCGTGTAAAAGTTTTCGTGGGGTGAGCCACTACTATCTGAAACACGATGTGGTAAGGAAGATGAGGTTTTAAGTTAGTCGTATCTAACATGATGGTACCCGGGTTACAAGTCTCATTAGAGCCTAAAGCAGTCAACAAGGCTTTCCTCTGAGTAGGGCAGCTTTGGAGGACCTCCAAAACGAACATCGCACAAGGGGTTTGTGATAATTCTTCCACCACAGAGTAATTCTGGGCGGCCCTTGCGTTTGGGTTGTGAGAATCTTTCTTAAATTCACCCTTTGGAATGCATGTCATTGTTTCACCCAACGTCTTCTCGATCTGTAGAGGAGGAGATGGGAGTTTGGCTTCTTTTCCCTTCTCAGAGGCTCTTGGTTTACTATAGTCGTGCGCTCTAGTCGTTATTAAAGCATTACCCCTAACCATATATACATTCGCGGGTGAGGAATTGTTTGGGGGAGGGCAGGTTTCTTGGCTGCCCCCCTCGACACTTGTAGAGGCTTGAGTTAAATTTTTCCCATGCTGAAAGGGATTAGTCAACACGGCTTACTGTTGCTGTGTGACAAACTTCTGGGCCTCTGCAATTCGAGGACATAGATGGGTCGGGTGGTCTTCCGCACACAAGTTGCATGGATACCTCGCCTTCCATTTTTCCGTGGTGCCCTCGCCAGCATTATCAGTGGGTTTTTTCTCCCCCTTACCCTTCTTGCATTGTTTTTTCTTCCCTTCAGGCTGCTGGGTGGCCTTTGGGTTAGTCGTTTGCACGGAGTGTACTTCCGACGTTTGGGTAGGAGGAGCAGCCAAAGCAGTAGTCTAGTTGGCTGCTGAGTGTTGTATAGATAACTGTTGCAATTTATTTGAAAATTGCTCTGTGGGCTTGGTTTGTGCTGATCCAACAATACCATCGGCATGTGGTCCAACTCTCTGTCTAGTTTTATCCAGTATCGATCATGGTGCATCCGACAGGATGTTGTACAATAAACCAGACTGAGAATAGATGAGCTCAAACTATTGAGCCCTCATGATGGCATCTTCTTCGGAGAAAATTCCTGAAGTCGTAACGTCTTTGGATAATTGTGGGACTAAAGAGTTAAGGAACCACTCAAACAGGAATGCTGGTGGGACTGGTACTTTGATTAGACTCTTTCGGCGTCTCCATTCTCGGATATGATCAGAGATATGGTCCATTGTCGTCTGTTCGAAATTGGCAAGCATCTCTGTGCCAGTGTCGTATCGCACAGGTAACTGAAAATGGTTAAGGAAGGCCATCACCAATTCGCCAAAAGAAGAGTATCTTGAGCAATCAAGCTCGATGTACCATTTCACAACACTCCCGATGAGAGTGCATTGAAACAATCGCAACTGGACGGAGTCATCCTTCAATGAGTTAGATGAACACCAAAGATGGAAAGTAGTCACGTGATCCCCTGGATCTTCGTTAGGCTTGGCCTCGAACTTTGGAAAGTCTGAAGGCAACTTCGTTGGCATAGGAGGCCAACGTGGATCATGACAGATAGGATCATTTAACAACCTTGTGAAATTTGGCAAGTGTAACGTCGCCAGGAATGGAAGTTTGGGTTGCTGCTGATAGCCTGTGAAAAAGGGTCCTGGAGTTTGAATGGCACCAGGTTGCCAGGAAAAGTTTGGCTGCTGGCCCAGATTCTGGTAGAAACCATGGCCCTGACCAGTGTAAGGGTTTTGCATCTGTGGAGACATCATTGGCTGATTCCCCATAAAGGACATAGGATGTTGGGAATTCATCGTGTTTGACGGACTTTGGGAAGGATTACCCCATGCCGGTCCTAATGGGAGAGACATAGAAGTCTGTCCAGGGTTCCATTGACTGTGGAAAGAATTACCCCAGAACGACATTCCAGAGGAGGGAACGAATCCTTGTCCTAAGTTCCAAGGTCCTGCTATATGTGCCCCCGGCGCAGGAATAGTACCCTGTGCCGGAGTAGACTGTCCAAAGATGGGAGTGCCCCCAGATGGGAAAGTAGTGGATGCGAAAGTGTTGTTACCAAACGTCCCATTCCAAACAAACGGTGACGAACCTACCGACAGAGTTTGCGCAGGTGTTTCTTGACTCCCGACTCCAAACGAACTCGTGTGTGCAGGCTGCCCGGTGGATTGCTGATGCAGACCACCAAGCGAAGGGGACGAAGGAGAGATATGACCTCCAGCGTAAGGAAAAGCATTAAAAGGGACAGGAATGCCCCCAAGTTGACCTTGCAGAGGAGCGTTAGAGCTCCTTGCCCCCAGACCCAAAGTCTTTAAAGTGGAGTAAGTGAGTGCAGGACTTGTACCCAAACTAGGCATACTGTATGAGAACGGAGGGCTTGTCGCACTAGGTGTGACGGGAGTTGTGGCCGCCACGATAGATGGGGTCGGTCCACTGTGTGACGTAGTTGTGGCCAAGACCGTAGTGGCTCAGACCGACGACGACAAGTTAGGAGATGCTTCTCCTGTGGTAGCAACGATGGTGGAAATGGAAGAATTCCCAAAGGAAGTAACAACGTTTGGTTCCATAACTGTGTGAGGAACTGACAGGCGTTCGTGAAACTGGATGGGTACAATGACCAATGGCCAAGTATCAGTGGTTGGGGTTTCAACCGAGCCAAGATTGGCAATTGATTCCTCCGGGAGTTGTTCGGGCACAATGGTTTGTAACCTGGTTGCTTCGAAAGACCCTTGTTGGTCTAGCTTCTGCCTCAAGGGTGGTGGGGGTGGCTCCAGTATAACCGGCGGCAGGCCCAGGAGCCTTCGTGACCGACAGAGCTCAGGATCCTCCACTGTGTGAGAAGATCCAAGATATTCTAAGGTATTCTACATGATCAAACAGTAACACTCACTAAAAATGAAGCCCCTAAGAGATAAGACAAGCAATCACTAACTATTTGGAAGAACAATTACAACAACCAACACTAGAGCAACTTATCGGTGCAAGTGCAACTCGAAAACGGAAGCACCCTTCGGGTATACTCTGAAAAGTGTGGCCCAATGTCTATCCTAAGTACCGTGGTATACCCCTGCAGTCACCTGTGTATGTCCCTAAAAAGATTGGCAACTAGTTTGCCAGCACGCGAATAGTCACCAGGCGGGTACAGTCGATAGTCGGGTAGACCACAATGAGCAGGGTATCAAGCCCAAAACCTGTCAAGGGTATCGAGAGAAAATGGTCCAAAAGACAACTGAGGACCTCGAATGGATTCGAGACCCACGAAGCCCCGTGGCAAATGCAAACGACGGAATCCCAAAACAAATCCTCGATATGTGTTCTCCACTACGCTTGGTCCGGCTTTAGAGGGGTTATCTCCGCTACCTTTCCTTACGCGACCTCGTGTTTATCCCCTGTGTTAGAGGGGGGTCCCAGATAACTTCCATGAAACTGGACTTCTACACTCCCTATCACAGACGCCAATGTCTGGTTTTGAGTGGCCTTGGAGAGTTTCCTCTCCAACCTAATCCAAGGCCCTAGTCCTGAACTAGTTTGTGAACCCTACAAACAAAAAGTCTAATAGATTTTAAATTAGTGTTGCTTTTATGGGATTTTTTACGTCACAGAATATGAAGGTGAAACTGATGATGTGTAAAGACTCAAAGCAAAAACGAATGAAAAATGCTGGAAACAAAAACTTTTACTAAATGCAAAAATCAACAACTTTTCACAAAGAAAGACTTCTTTTTCTTTTCAAATTTGCTAAGATTTCATGCAACAAACATAAAGGAATTTTCGCTCAAATACGAGCTACTTATGCTCTAAATGCACCGCAAAAAAAAAACTTATGAACAAAAATACTTCTCCCTAGCTATTGATGCAGAAACACAATCTTCAAACAAAGAAGAAAATGAAAAAGAGAGATATTTTTTATTTATTTAAGTGCTAAATGAAGCAACAAAGGGAAAATGCCGACAAGCACAAAACCAAGAAAACAAAATTAAATTCTGACTTAAAGTGCAGATCGCAAAGAACCAGAGCAAAGACACACAATGGCAATCGAGAAAGCACCGATTCTTACGCTTGTCTAAAAACCATAAAACACAAATTGTCTTTTGTATCTTTTCTATCAACTATCAACTAAGAAAAAACAGCCTAAGGGTAAGAGGCCCTAACCTACTGACTGTGCAACCCTAGAATCAAACCCCTAAGAGGAACACTTCTCACCCCAGGAAGGGATGACTGCCCCACCCTGATTGAAAAGCAACCTGTCAAGCCTGCTACTGTCACTGAAACAACATGCGTGCAAACGTGTGCTGACCTACAACAGAGCACGGGTACCCGCGGGATGCACTTGCACAGGCCGCGTGTATGTATAAACTCTAAGACAAAACTAAACAAAGGCAACCCGGACCTGGAAGAGGCCTCTGGTATTGACAACCAGGGTCTCTTAAATGCTTGGATGCTTCTTCTTTAACATAAAAGAAAAATAATTGCAAAATATAACAAATGCAATAAAGCAAACTGAGACAATACTGTGAACCAACAAGACTCAGACAGGATCCAGAAAGCCCCCTGAGAATGTATAATTCTGACAGGGAAGAGGGGGACTGCCTCTTAAGCTCCCTGACTCCTACACGCTACTGAAACCTCTATAGCTAGCGTTCACACGCGTGCTGTAGAAGGTTAGGGCACGGGTTACACGCGTGCAGGCCTTCTGCAGGCCGCGTGTACCTCTGTGTGTCCCGATAATTATCATCAAGCAACAGTCAAGGAAAAACTGGTATAAAGAACCAGGTTCCGTGCTAGTTCTGCCCTAACAGAAAACAAACAAACAAACAAACAGAAAATCTAATCCTTTAAACTACCCAAAAACCTCAACTAAATCCGGAACCCTAAAGAGTATCTTCCCCAGTATGGTCACCAATTATGTTGTTGGGAAAAATACCCTACGGACTAGAAAACTAGGTTCAGACTTGCATGCAGATTTTGACCGTAAAGAAATGACCTTTTAACCTACCACCCAAAACTTAAACCCTTCTTTCAAGACACATGCATGGAAAGGGACTACTAACCTTTTTACATATGTTTGGTGTAGATCCTCTGTTGCGCTTTGCCCTCTTACTTGCACTGCTCCTTCCAAAGTTAACCTGCAATCAAGACAAAACACTACACATGCATGCTACTTTTCTACTTGAGGGTTAGAAATTAAGCATAAATTACACAAATCATAGATAACTCATGCATTGGGACGGGAAAAGTATTCTTTTATT
>ML835187.1:16307-32317 GCA_009831015.1 Picea engelmannii | reverse complement strand
GATCTTGTGCCAACAAGTTTTACTACAGTATCCTCTTGGATGTTGTGTATTTTACTCATTTTTTCTTCTATGTGAGGGAAATAAATGGAATATTCTTTACATGCCCTAAATTTTATTGGTGGTACACACAAAAACATTAGAACTTGCACACACAAATATCTATGGTCCAACAAGAACATAAAGTTTAAAATATGATAGTTATTTTATGTTTGTTATTGATTATTACAAAAGAATGACATGGGTTACATTTCTTAAAGAAAAATATGAATCATTTGAGAAGTTTAAAGTTTTCAAAGTCCTGGTTGAAAATGAAAGTGATTTAAAAATCAAGTGTTTAAGATCAGATAGAGGAGGTGAGTTTACATATTATGAACTTGATAAATTTTGTGAGAATCATGGAATCAAGAGACATTTTTCAAAAGCAAGGACTCCACAAAAAAATGGAGTTGTAGAAAGGAAGAACAAAACTATACAAGAAATGGCTATAACAATGTTGAACAAATCCAAACTAGGAGACACATTTTGGAGAGAGGAAATGCGCACAATAGTCTTCATTTTTAATAGAGCACAAATTAAAGTGAACAACAACAAGACACCTTATGAATTATGTAAATTCAAACTAGCTACAACCAAATAATTCAAAGTATTTGTAAGGAACATCTATATAAAGAGAAATGAATATACTTTAGGAAAGTTTGATTCTAGAACAAAAAAATGTATGTTTCTTAACTGTGCATCTTGAAGCAAGGCCTACAAATTCTACAAAAAAATATTGCACAAGGTTGTAGATAGTATTGATGTAAGAGTGGATGAATCCATACCTCAAGGGGAAAAGTCATAAAATATTAAGATCTGGAGGAAACAACCTAAAAAGAACAAGAAAAGGAAGAACAAGAAGAAATAAAATGCCAATATCCAAAGCCACCATCCATAACTATCCAAAATAATCATTGAGAAAGTCATATTCTTGGTGATATAGATGGAGGAGTTCAAACTAAAAAAATATTGAACTATTGTTTTCTATCTAAAATAGAGCCCAAGAATTTTACACAAGCTAGTGAAGATAAACATTGGGTTAATGTTATGGAAGAAGAATTAAATCAGATTGAGAAGAATGAGAGATGGGAACTTGTTCCAAGACCAAAAGACAAGAGTGTTATTGGCACCAAATGGGTCTTCAGAAATAAATTGGATGAATATTGATAAGTAGTAATAAATAAAGAAAGATTGGTCTATAAAGGATATGCTAAAGTTGAGGGTATTGAATTTGAAGAAACATTGGTTCAGTTGAAAGATTAGAAGAAATTAATTTTTTTTTGGTATTTTTATGTTTGAAGAACTTTAAATTATATAACATGGATGTCAAGTCATCCTTTCTAAATGAAAATCTAAAAGAAGAAGTATATATTGAACAAACATCAGGATTTCAATTGTTAGAAAACTAATATGATGTATGAATACTGAAGAAAGCACTCTATGGACTAAAGAAAGATCCCATAGGTTAGTATTCATGGCTTAAAAAATACCTAAAACAACAAGTTTTCAAAAGAGGAGTTGGAGACAATATAATTTACATCGAAACAAACAATTAAGAATAAATGTTGATAGAAAGAGCCAAACATTTATAGAAGAAATGCAAAAATAATTTGAGATGTCCATGCTTGGAGAATTGTGATTATTTTTAGGTTTTCATATTTCTCAATCCATCAAAGGAATATTCACTTCTTAGACCAAATATATCAAGAAAATGTTGAAGAAACTCATAATGGAAGATGGTGCTCCTACCACTACACCCATGATCACAGGATGTAAGTTGAGAAAAGATGATGAATCTCTAGAAGAAAATCAAACATTGTACAGGTACATGATTTTCTTCCTACTATATGTGACAATATCAGGGTCAAATAGCATGCAAGCAGTAGGATTGGTTACAATATTTCAATCTTCATAATGTGTAAGAAGTAAAAATAATATTTAGATATCTAAAGGGAACATTGGACATTGGCTTATGGTATTCAAGTTTTAGAAAAGAGAAGATTGTAGAGAAATAAAATAAAATAGATGAAGAAATAAAACACAAAACATACACAATAAAGCAAAGACATAGATAGATGTGGTTCGATCAACGTGGGCTACATTCACAAGAGAAATTGCTAGTCCTTTCTTTATTATTATCCAGTAGATGAAGGGATACAACCTATAACATTCTCGTTGTAAATTCCTCTTCTATCTCTCACAATATCCACTCTTAGAATACACTATTTTCCTCTATCCACACATCCAAAATATAATTCCTCATAAAACAGGGTTTCCTTGTAGAGAAAAAAACCCTAAAATAACTTCTATCATCATATTTGCGACCTTATAATGAATGGTCGATATTGACCTTGAAATTACAATATTTTACAAGGAAATTTTCCAACAAAATTGTCTTTGGTGGCGTTTCCCCCGAATCCTCACCAAGGGGGGTATCCATTAATTATTGTCGCCCCCCCTGGACCCCCCTAGGTCCAAATGTGGGGGGGGGGGAAGCCCCCCCACACCCGTCTTCATGAAATGGGGTCCAAATGCAGCTGAAAAAAACCCTATGAATCGAGAAGATAATCAGGCTCCACGACCAACATCAAGAGGTAAGTCCTTCTCTCTAACAACATATACATATGCAGATTGGGCACATAGTATTGATGACAAGAAAAGTACTAGTGGAGGAGTATTATTTCTAGGATGTTTTTTAGTATCATGGTGGAGAAAGAATAAAACTTCAATCTCTCTATCCACGGTAGAAGTCAAATATATTGTAGCAACAACATGTTGCACACAAGTTTTCTAGATGAAGCAGAAACTAAAGGATATCAAGGTAGAATATGGTATTCAAATATCAATCATCTACAACAATACAAGTACAATCAAAATTTCAAAGAATCTTGTTATGCACTCAAATAAAAAGCATATTCCAATCAAGTACCACTTCCCAAGAGAACGAGTAGCCGAGCAAAGTATCAAGTTGGAATATATTACCAACAAAGAATAGGTTGCAAATATTTTTACCAAACCCTTTTCGAGAGACGCATTTGAATATATCATAAATAACTTTGGAGTGATATCCCTCTCATATCATCATTAAAGTTAAGCACGAGATCAGGGAGAGCATCCCTATTCCATTAATGTCAAAGGGGGAGAATTTGCTGACAGAGGAAGAATTTCATACACAAGGAAAGTTGTAGACAAGAGGAGTATCATAATTGACTAAGGTTATTCATCATTGAAAATGGAGATATTTTTGGAACTATTATTTTCATTTATTTCAAATAAAGTGGGATACTATAGATGTCCAAGATAAAGATTGGAAGATGGATATTGTTGCAAATATTTTTTTGGTATTTTTTATGCTCAGTTTGGATTCCCTATATTTGAAGGAATTTTTACTCTAAATAGATATCTCAAATGGAATCATAGGTTATATGGTTGGAAATATTATTTTGATACCTTTCCAATGGTATATGGAACTCCCTCTGACTCCTTAAGAATGAGGAGATATGAATATTTTTGTAAAACAACCCAGCTAGAAAGTTTAGATCGACCCAGTTAGTATTTATAGGTTGGACCTAAAAGTGAGAAACGAAACACTATAAATATAGGATATATGTGTGCATTTTAAGAGAATCCAAGAAACTAGATCAAGTATGAGGTGAACACGCAATTGCCAAATGCTTAAAAAGAAGAAACGTGCAGTAATTTTGCAACCAGAATGCAAAAGGTGTCATTGTGCGACAATAGATATTGTCTGTTATGTTTTAGTTTTCATCCCTAGGGGTAGGATATTCGGGGTTTCTAAAGACAAGGGTTCCTCTCTTCGCCCTGATTCCAGTGATACCTATCATTTTTAACACAAATGTTTTTTCTGGGAACAACCCTTCCCTCACACCCTTATTTGGCCCCTATCTCATTAGATCCCCCTTTTCTCCTTGATTATAGTGGTACCTATCATTTGACACCCTTCTTCACAGTGGTATCCTTCTTCGCAATGGTCCCATCCACCACTCCAAAACCATTTTCCCCCCTATACCATTTTCCTGCCCATTTTTCCAAATGGCTACCACCAGAGCCCAAGAACTTAATACCTTGATTGATGACAACCACCAGAACCAAGAAGAAATCAAGAATATCAATTCCAGCCTTATCTCAATCAATTCAAATATTGCGATCCTCAAGGAACAATGTTCATACATCAAAGATCTTAAAGAACACTTCATGGTCCATTCCCAAAACCCTTCCTCTTCTGAACAACCATGTTACCAGGATGACCATGAATCTTTATACCACTTCTTCTAATACATTGATATGGTTTAGGGCCTACAAATTTGTTTATTAGGATATATTTTATGTTATGAATGGATCTATAATGTTTTTCTCTATTTGCTTATTCTTTTCTTTTTTATAATATTATATGAATGGTATTGCAACTCAACTTAATGGATAACTTATGGATCTAGGTAGCATAGAAGTAGATTTGATGTTACATTGTCTATAACTCCTTTCATATTCCAAGTCTCGGTTAAGCTTCGGGTCATACCTCCTTCCCTTGTTCAAGGTTGAATATGTCAGCGTATGTACACTATAATGGTTCCTTTTTGTTGGAAACTATCGATAACCCTTATATCGATCTTGTGCCAACATGTTTTACTACAGTATCCTCTTGGATGTTGTGTATTTTACTCATTTTTTCTTCTATGTGAGGGAAATAAATGGGATATTCTTTGCATGCCCTAAATTTTATTGGTGGTACACACAAAGACATTGGAACTTGTACACAAAAATATCTATGGGCCAACAAGAACATAAACTTTAAAATATGATAGTTATTTTATGTTTGTTATTGATTATTACAAACGAATGACATGGGTTACATTTCTTAAAGAAAAATATGAATCATTTGAGATGTTTAATTTTTTCAAAGTCCTGGTTGAAAATGAAAGTGATTTAAAAATCAAGTGTTTAAGATCAGATAGAGGAGGTGAGTTTACATCTTAAGAACTTGATAAATTTTGTGAGAATCATGGAATCAAGAGACATTTTTCAAAAGAAAGGACTCCACAAAAAAATGGAGTTGTAGAAAGGAAGAACAAAACTATACAAGAAATGGCTATAACAATGTTGAACGAATCCAAACTAGGAGACACATTTTGGAGAGAGGAAATGAGCACAATAGTCTTCATTTTTAATAGAGCAAAAATTAAAGTGAACAACAACAAGACACCTTATGAACTATGTAAATTCAAACTAGCTACAACCAAATACTTCAAAGTATTTGTAAGGAAGATCTATATAAAGAGAAATGAATATACTTTAGGAAAGTTTGATTCTAGAACAAAAAAAGGTATGTTTCTTAACTGTGCATCTTGAAGCAAGGCCTACAAATTCTACAACAAAATATTGCACAAGGTTGTATATAGTATTGATGTAAGAGTGGATGAATCCATACCTCAAGGGGAAAAGTCATAAAAGATTAAGATCCGGAGGAAACAACCTAAAAAGAACAAGAAAAGGAAGAACAAGAAGAAATAAAATGCCAATATCGAAAGCCACCATGCAGAACTGTCCAAAATAATCATTGAGAAAGTCATATTCTTGGTGATATAGATGGAGTAGTTAAAACTAAAAAAATATTGAACAATTTTTTTCTATCGAAAATAGAGCCCAAGAATTTTACACAAGCTAGTGAAGATAAACATTGGGTTAATGATATGGAAGAAGAATTAAATCGGATTGAGAAGAATGAGAGATGGGAACCTGTTCCCAGACCAAAACACAAGAGTGTTATTGGCACCAAATGGGTCTTCAGAAATAAATTGGATGAAAATTGATAAGTAGTAATAAATAAAGAAAGATTTGTCTATAAAGGATATGCTAAAGTTGAGGGTATTGAATTTGAAGAAACATTGCTTCAGTTGCAAGATTAGAAGCAGTTAAAAAGTTTTTGGTATTTTTATGTTTGAAAAACTTTAAATTATATAAAATGGATGTCAAGTCATCCTTTCTAAATGAAAATCTAAAAGAAGAAGTATATATTGAACAACCATCAGGATTTCAATTGTTAGAAAACTAATATGATGTATGAATATTGAAGAAAGCACTCTATGGACTAAAGCAAGATCCCATAGCTTAGTATTCATTGCTTAAAAAATACCTAAAACAACAAGGTTTCAAAAGAGGAGTTGGAGACAATAAAATTTATATCGAAACAAACAATTAAGAAGAAATGTTGATAGCAAGAACCAAACATTTATAGAAGAAATGCAAAAATAATTTGAGATGTCCATGCCTGGAGAATTGACATTATTTCTAGGTTTGCATATTTCTCAATCCATCAAAGGAATATTCACTTCTTAGACCAAATATACCAAGAAAATGTTGAAGAAACTCAGAATAGAAGATGGTGCACTTGCCACTACACCCATGATCACAGGATATAAGTTGAGAAAAGATGATGAATCTCTAGAAGAAAATCAAACATTGTACATCTAAATTATTTTGTTCCTACTATATGTGACAATATCAAGGTCAAATAGCATGCAAGCAGTAGGATTGGTTACAATATTTCAATCTTCACAATGTGTAAGAAGTAAAAATAATATTTACATATCTAAAGGGAACATTGGACATTGGCTTATGGTATTCAAGTTTTAGAAAAGAGAATATTGCAGAGAAATAAAATAAAATAGATGAAGAAATAAAACACAAAACATACACAATAAAACAAAGACATAGATAGACGTGGTTCGCTCAACGTGGGCTATGTTCACCAGAGAAATTGCTAGTCCTTTCTTTATTATTATCCAGTAGATGAAGGGATACAACCTATAACACTCTCATTGTAAATTCCTCTTCTATCTCTCACAATATCCATTCTTAGAATACACTATTTTTCTCTATCCACACATCCAAAATATAATTCCTCATAAAACAAGGTTTCCTTGTAGGGAAAAAAACCCTAAAATAACTTCTATCGTCATATTTGCGACCTTATAATGAATGGTCGATATTGACCTCGAAATTACAATATTTTACAAGGAAATTTTCCAACAAAATTGTCTTTGGTGGCGTTTCCCCTGAACCCTCACCAAGGGGGGTATCCATTAATTATTGTCGCCCCCCCTGGACCCCCCTAGGTCCAAATTTGGGGAGGGGGAAGCCCCCCCACACCCCTCTTCATGAAATGGGGTCCAAATGCAGCTGAAAAAAACCCTATGAATCGAGAAGATAATCAGGCTCCACAACCAACATCAAGAGGTAAGTCCTTCTCTCTAACAACATATACATATGCAGATGGGGCACATAGTATTGATGACAAGAAAAGTACTAGTGGAGGAGTATTATTTCTAGGAAGTTGTTTAGTATCATGGTGGAGAAAGAATAAAACTTCAATCTCTCTATCCACGGTAGAAGTAAAATATATTGTAGCAACAACATGTTGCACACAAGTTTTCTAGATGAAGCAGACACTAAAGGATATCAAGGTAGAATATGGTATTCAAATATCAATCATCTACAACAACACAAGTACAATCAACATTTCAAAGAATATTGTTATGCACTCAAATAAAAATCATATTCCAATCAAGTACCACTTCCCAAGAGAACGGGTAGCCGAGCAAAGTGTCAAGTTGGAATATATTACCAACAAAGAATAGGTTGCAAATATTTTTACCAAACCCTTTTCAAGATACGCATTTGAATATATCAGAAATAATTTTGGAGTGATATCCCTCTCATATCATCATTAAAGTTAAGCACAAGATCAGAGAGAGCATCCCTATTCCATTAATGTCAAAAGGGGAGAATTTGCTGATAGAGGAAGAATTGAATACATAAGGAAAGTTGCAGACAAGGGGAGTATCAGAATTGACTAAGGTTATTCATCATTGAAAATGGAGATATTTTTGGAAATATTATTTTCATTTATTTCAAATAAAGTGGGATACTATAGATGTCCAAGATAAAGATTGGAAGATGGATATTGTTACAAATATTTTTTTGGTATTTTTTATGCTCATTTTGGATTCCCTATATTTGAAGGAATTTTTACTCTAAATAGATAGATCAAATGGAATCATAGGTTATATGGTTGGAAATATTATTTTGATACCTTTCCAATGGTATATGGAACTCCCTCTGACTCCTTAGGAATGAGGAGATATGAATATTTTTGTAAAACAACCCAGCTAGAAAGTTTAGATTGACCCAGTTAGTATTTATAGGTTGGCCCTAAAAGTGAGAAAAGAAACACTATAAATATAGGATATATGTGTGCATTTGAAGAGAATCCAAGAAACTAGATGAAGTATGAGGTGAAAACGCAATTGTCAAATGCTTAACAAGAAGAAACGTGCAGTAATTTTGCAACCAGAATGCAAAAGGTGTCATTGTGTGACAATAGATATTGTCTGTTATGTTTTAGTTTTCATCCCTAGGAGTAGGATATTCGAGGTTTCTAAAGACAAGGGTTCCTCTCTTCGCCCCGATTCCAGTGATACCTATCATTTTTAACACAAATGTTTTTTCTGGAACCAACCCTTCCCTCACACCCTTACTTGGCCCCTATCTCATTAGATCCACCTTTTCTCCCTGATCGTAGTGGTACCTATCATTTGACACTCTTCTTCGCAGTGGTTCCATCCACCGCTCCAAAACCTTTTTCCCCCCTATACCATTTTCCTGCCCATTTTTCCAAATGGCTACCACCAGAGCCCAAGAACTCAATACCTTGATTGACGACAACCACCAAAACCAATATGAAATCAAGAATATCAATTCCAACCTTAACTCAATCAATTCAAATATTGCGATCCTCAAGGAACAATGTTCATACATCAAAGATCTTAAAGAACACTTCATGGTCCGTTCCCAGAACCCTTCCTCTTCTGAACAACCATGTTATCAGGATGACCATGAATCTTCCCGTTGCCAAGGTCCTCATACTAACCACTTTTCTCGAGACCTCTTCCCTCCCAGGATAGAAGTGAACAAATTTGATGGATTGGATCCCATAGGCTAGGTCACCCAAATGGAACATTATTTCTCTTTGCATGGAATTACTAATTATTTATTCAATCTTCATTATGGTGTCCTGCATATGAATCTTGAATGATGGAATGGTGTAAATGGCACAAAAAGGAATGCCAAGGTTATGTTTCTTGGAAACAGTATGTGGCCGAATGTTATTGCATATTTGACTCTCACACCCACCCTTTAGGTCGTTTGACCAATTTAAATCACTCTCGAACAATGGTAGACCTTATTGTTGCATTTGAGCACTTGGATTTCATAACAGAGGGCATGCTAGATGATTTCTTTAAGGAATTATTTATCAATGGCCTCAAAGATGAATTTTGTTCCCATGTTCTCATGGCACACCCCCAAAATTGGTTGAAATCTACTCAATGAGACAAGGAAGCACAATACATTGTATCCTCCCAGAACCGCAAAACCTCCCTTCATCCTCTCCCTAAAACCACCAATTATTCCCCTCCTACAATTCCCATCAAGATCCAGAAATTAACTAGGGATAGAATGGATGAACGTCAACTCAAGGTTCTTTGTTATAATTGTGATGAAAAATCTTTTTCCGGGAAAACATGTAAGGAACAAAAGAGTTTTGTGGTTGTGACTGAGGATATTTCTGAAGAAGATGTTGTTTTTCCACCTATGGATGAGCTACCACCACCATATAACCTCACCCAACCCTCTGATCAACCATAAGTTGACCCATTGATTTCACATAATTCCCTCACTGCCTTCTCTACTCCCCAGACTCTCAAATTAATTGGTTACATAAAAAATAGGAAAGTCATCATCCTTATGGATAGTGGTAGAACCCACAATTTTATTCATTGCCCCATTGCCCAAGATGTCAATTGTTACATACGTGTTGCCAATAATTTTCAAATCATGATTACCAATGGTGGTTCCATGAAATGTGGGGGACAATGTGAAAATGTGTGACTCCAAATTGGTGAGTATCATCTGAAATCCCATATGTTTTCTATATACATGGGTGGTTGTGAAATTTTTCTTGGTGATGAATCATTACACACTCTAGGACCGATTATCATGAATTTTATGGACTTGACCATGCAATTCCAATAGGAGGGACAACAATATAAGTTTCAAGGAATCATAGCAGGATCCCTTGAGATCACCAGTTCACATCGCATGGAAAATCTCCACAAAAAAGGTAATTCAAGCATTATATCCCAACTCCACTCCATTCATTTTGTTTAGAAACCTTTTGTGCATATCGACCTCCAATCTATTCTCTCCTGCCACCAAGTTGTTTTTAACACTCCCACATAAATTCCCCCTTCCCATGGAGTCCATGATCATTCCGTCCCTCTCATCTCAGGTAGTCTTCCTCCCAGTTTTCAGCCTTATCATCATCCTTTTAACTAGGAGAATGAAATTGAGAAAATTGTTCACAAATTTCTAGAAGAAGGTGGTATCCATCCTAGTAATATCCCCGATTCTTCCCATGTGGCCATGGTACGCGATAAATAAGGTACTTGGCCCATTTGTCCTGATTTTCGTGCCCTAAAAAAAATCACAATCAAAGACAAATTCCCCATTACTGTCATGGGTGACCTCTTGGATGAATTGAGTGGTGCTCAATACTTAACCAAATTGGATCTATGTTATGGCTACCACCAGATATGTATGAAATAAGAAGACATTCCCAAGAATTCATTTCTCACTTATGAGGGTCATTATGAATTCTTGGTAATGCCCTTTGGCTTGTGTAATTCTCCTTCCACTTTCCAAAGTCTTATGAATCATGTCTTCCAGCCTTTTCTCATCTGTAATATTCTCAAATATAGTAAAACTTGACCATCCCATCTCTCCCATGTGAATCAAGTTTTCAATCTACTCTATAAGCACCAACTTTTCCTCAAATAATCTAAATGTGCCTTTCATGCCTCATAAGTGGAATACATGGGTCATATTGTTGATAAGGATGGTGTTCGAGTGAATCCTAATAAAACTGAATCTACGCAAGATTTGCCTTGCCATAAAACTCTTAATATATTGTCTGGTTTTATGGGTTTAACAAGATATTATAGGAAGTTTGTTCAAAACTATGTAAAAATTGTCGCTCCTCTCACTTCTCTCCTTAAAAACAATTCTTTCACTTGGACTTCAGCCATGGATCATGCCTTCCAAACCTTTAAATATGCTATGTGCTCAACGCCTATCCTCACACTTCCATACTTCACCAAGACATTCGTACGAGAATGTGATGCTTTAGGAAAAGGAATTGGAGTCATCCTCATGCAAGATGGTAAACCTTTGGCCTTCACTAGAAAACAACTTCCAGAGTGACATTTGGGCCAATCCATTTATGAAAAGGAAATGTTAGATATTATTCATGCTATGGATCTCTAGCATCCTTATTTAATGGTTCAATGATTTGAAATCAAAACAGATCATCAGAGGCTCAACTATCTCCTGGAACATTGCATTTCATCCCAGACATAGCAAAAATGGGTGACCAAGCTATTTGTCGATGATTATGAGATCATTTACAAGAAGGGAAAGGAAAATGTAGTGGTCGATGCTCTTTCCCAAAAATATGAGGAAGAAGGGTCCCTTTTCTTCCTCTCCTTCATTGTACCAGATTGGCTCCAAGTTGTTCATTAGGAATGGTTGTAAGACACCAAGATTTCTATCCTACTCCACCAATTGCAACACAATTCTTCAGTTTATACGGGGTACTCTTGGCACAATGAAGAGTTAAGAACCAATATCAATATAAGATAGAAAAACCTTAGAATAAGTACTCAACGCCTTGAAAAAGAGAGAAATTCAGATACTAATCCTTTTCAAGGGGGTAACCTCCTTACACACCACATAAATTTCCAAATGCAAGATCATTCCAAATGAAAATGTCTCCTTGGAATATATAGGAGACTAGGAGGTACAATTACAACTAATGGACCCAAGCCAAAATAAATAAAGTACAATTAGTAATGTATTATGCCCAAATTAAGGGGTAATGTGCCACCCCTTAGGGATTAACATGCCCCTCTTCTTGAGACAAGTGTTGTACACAATGCATGAGTAACTCTAGAAGATTTTGTATAAAATAATCGTCTTCCCAAGTGGAATCTTCAGCTGGTAGTTTCCTCCATTTAATGAGATACTCTAAAATGGATCTATTCCTCAGCTAGTGAATTCTTGTGTCAGTGATGGCTTCGGGCTCCGATATGATTTTTCCTTCCTTCTCAAGTTCTAGAAATATAGTTTGAACTGGGATCTTTTCACGTATAGCCATCTTTAAGCATGAAACATAGAAAACTGGATGTAATCATGAAGATGCAGGGAACTCCAATTTGTATTCCATAGTACCAAACTTTTGCAACACCTTATAAGGGCCATAGTACTTTGGTGATAATTTATTATCCTTATTGGCTTGCTTGAGGGACATCTATTTTTATGGTTATAGTCTTAAAGACACCCAATCCCCTACTTTAAAAATTCTTTGACTATGATGTTGATCTGCTTGTTGTTTCATTCAATTTTGTGCCATGGTCAGGTTATCCTTTAAGATTTGGAGAACTTGCTTTTGATGCTCGATGTGATCTTCCATTGCTTGAACCTTATATTTTTCTTTTAGAGAAGAAGTGATCGAAGGAGAGTGGTATCCATAGAGTGCCATAAATGGTGTCATTTTTGTTGCAGTATGAAAGGAAGTGTTAGACTACCATTCTATCAAGGGTAACCGTTTGAGCCATTGTTTTTGTTTATCAGAGACAAAACAATGAAGGTATCCTTCCAAACATTTGTTCACTATATTGGTTTTTCCATTAGATTGAGGATGATAGGATGAGATATGAGCCAATTGAGTACAAAAACAAGAAAATAATTATGTCCAAAAATGTGCAATGAAGATGGGATCTCCATCACTTACAATAATATTTGGGCTTCCATGTAGCTTTTGAACTGTCTCCATGAATGCAGTGGAAATTGTACTCGCTTTGAAGGGATGAGAGAGTGCACAAAAGTGTGTGTACTTGGTCAGTCTATCAACAACACCATGATGACACTATGTCCTTCAGAATTCGGTAACCCTGTGATGAAATCCATTGAAGCCTCCTCCCAACATTGACTTGGGATGGCTAATGGTTTTAAAACAACCAGGGTATTAATTGTTTCAACCTTATTTAGCTGGAAAACCAAACATTCCTCCACAAACCTTTGACAATCAATTTTAAGACCATCCCAAAAAAATTCCTTCTTGACCCTATGGTAGGTTTTCAAAAATCCTAAGTTCCCTCCTACTAGAGAGGTGTGCAATTCCAATAGTTCCTTTTGTTTGAGTTGGGAGTTCTTACATAAATTTAAGTGATCTTTTTACCATAGTGAATCATTTTTCCAGGTAAATGTATTTGATGCATTGGAATCCTATTGCAACCTTTGAATGAGAGTCCACATGTTTTCGTCATTCTTCCATTCATCCCTTTCTTCTATTATCCAATTAGGTTGGATGATCGAGATAACATAGAGAAAGGCCTCAACATCTTCATCCTTTCTTGAGAGTGAATCTCCCACAACATTTTTCTTCCCTTTTTTATAAACGATTTCAAAATCATAACCCAATATCTTGGTCACCAATTTTTGTTGTTCTTCTAAAAATAGTCTTTGTTCCATGAAGTATATAAGACTATCATGATCTTTTTTGACCTTGAAGTGCCTACCTATTAGGTAAGGGTGTCATTTATTCAATGTATGTAGTATTTCCATCATTTCCTTCTCATAAATGGGTTTGTGTAAGTTTGTTCCCTTGAGTGGTCGACTTTCAAAAGACAAGGGCCTTCCTTCTTTCATTAGGACAACACTAGTTCCATTTCTGGAGGAATCACATTCCACAATAAAGGCTTTTGTGAATTCTGGAGTGGTCAAGATAGGATATTTTCACATCACCTGTTTCAGTTTTTCAAAATCTTTAGTTGCCTCTAGAGTCCATGAAAATGCATCCTTCTTAGTTAGTGCCATTAAAGGTGTTTCTATTCTTCCATAGTGTCGAACAAACTTGCAGTATTAACCTGTCAAACCCCAAAATGCTCTAGGATTCTTCAATGTTTTGGGAATCGACCAATCAATCATGGAATTAATATTGTTAGGGTCTACCTTGACACCTTCATCAGATACAATATGACCCAAATACTCTACCTCCTTCACCCTAAAGAAACATTTGGATGGTTTTTCATATAGTTGTTTCTCCTTTAGTAGTTGTAGCACCTTGTCAACATGTTGCACATGATCCTCCCAATACTTGCTAAAGATTAGTATATCATCAAAAAATACTAACACAAATTTTCAAAGTAAGGGTTTGAAAATGAAATTCATCAACCCTTGGAATGTGGAAGGTGAATTTGTAAGGCAAAAAGGCATGACCAAAAAATTATAATGGCTTTCATGATTTTAGAATGTTGTTTTTGGGATATCTTCTTCCTTCATTCTAATCTTATGATACCCTAAACAGGGATCCAAATTTGTGAAATAGATTCCTCCATGTAGTTCATCTAAAAATTCATCAATGTAGGGAATGGGAAACTTATCTTTAATAGTGATCTTTTTTATCTCTCTATAATCTTGACACATACACCATGAGCCATCGTTCTTGAGTACCATTACCACCGGTGCAGAGTAAGAAATTTGGCTAGGTATAATAATGTCGACCTCTAACATTTCTTCAACCATATGCTCGATTTCACTCTTTTGGGCATAAGGGTATCTGTACAACCTAATGTTAGGAGGAAACAAATAGGAATTAGGTGAATAGCATGATCAAGATTTCAAATGGGTGGAAGAACTTTGGGAATATCTTCAAATACGTTGGAATGCTTATCAATGATCCCTTGGAGATATAGGGGAATATATGGCTTAGATGTTTCACAATATAGTGAGAATAGTTGTGCAATTACACCTTGTTGCCCCTTTTTCAATAATGTTTTCATGGCATTAGAGCTTATCACCTTACTGGTTTCCCTGTGATACCTCTTAACTCAATTGCTTTTCCTTCCAATGAAAAATTCATGAAAAGTTCCTGAAAATAAAAATCCATTGTTCCTAATGATTGTAACCATTGGATTCCTAGTATGACATCAACACTAACCATGGGTATAGCAATAATTTGACTATTCACTACATATTCCCCTATAGTAAGATTGATCTTATTGCATTTTCCTGAGCAATTGATAGTTCCTCCATCTGCAATCATTACTTGAAAATATGGTGCTGGATATATAAATCAATTGAGAGCTTTGGCTAATTTATAGTGAATGAAATTATGAGTACTACCAGAATCAATTAAGACTATTACCTTTTTCTTTTTGATATATCCTTCAATATTGAGGGTTTGAGGGGTGCTAATTCCATCCAATGCATTACATGATATTGTGGGAGTCAAGTCTTCAGAAGAAATCTCGTCTACATTTTCATCTTGAGATGGTTCTTGTTATTTCTCTTATTCTTCTTCCTCTTCATAATATATGTAGAATAATTTCTTCTCACCAGACTTATGTCCCTTATTGTACTTGCCGTCACAATTAAAGCATAGACATTTTTCTTTTATTTCCTCCAATTGTTGAGGTGTTTTAGAAGAAGGAGCATTATTCTCTTGATAGAGGTTAGGAGTGGTCCTTCTAGTAGCCATAGCCATATTTTTACTCTCAACATTTCTTTCCACCCTAAATGCATTCTCCAATGATTTGGGTTCCCAAAGGCAAACCTCATGTTTAATGATATCCCTTAAAGTTCCTATGTATACATCAATCAAGTGATCATTCAGAATATTTGTTACCTTTATATTCAGTATTTGGAAGTTCTCAATGTGCTCTGTAAATAAACCCTTTTTCTTGAGATTTATCAATTGGCTAAAGAAGGTATTGCTCCTTGTATCCTCATAGTGTGCTATCACTTCTTCCGTGAAAATTGTCCAAGTGACGAGTGATTTG